>CM038681.1:572864531-573151274 GCA_021605205.1 Aegilops longissima
TGAAATAGTTTCACTACTCCGCCACCTAGAACACCATAGTGTAATGGTGTGTCCAAGCGTCATAACCGTACTTTATTAGATATGGTACGATCGATGATGTCTCTTACCGATTTACCACTATCGTTTTGGGGTTATACATTAGAGACAGCTGCATTCACGTTAAAAAAGGCACCATATAAATCTGTTGAGACGACACCATATGAACTATGGTTTAGCAAGAAACCAAAGTTGTCATTTCTTAAAGTTTGGGTTGCGATGCTTATGTGAAAAAGTTTCAACATGATAAGCTTGAACCCAAATCGGAAAAGTGCGTCTTCATAGGATACCCAAAATGTTGGGTACACCTTCTATCACAGATCCGAAAGGCAAGACATTCGTTGCCAAAAATGGATCCTTTCTAGAGAAGGAGTTTCTCTCGAAAGAAGTGAGTGGGAGGAAAGTAGAACTTGATGAGGTAATTGTACCTTCTCCCTTATTGGAAAGTAGTTTATCACAGAAATCAGTTCCGATGATTCCTACACCAATTAGTGAGGAAGTTAATGATGATGATCATAAAACTTCAGATCAAGTTGCTACCAAACCTCGTGAGGTCTTCGAGTAAGATCCGCACAGGCGATACGGTAATCATGTTCGGAAGTCATGTTACTAGACCATGATGAACCTACGAACTATGAGGAAGCGATGATGAGCCCAGATTCCATAAAATGGCTTGAGGCCATGAAATCTGAGATGGGATCCATATATGATAACAAAGTATGGACTTTGGTTGACTTGACCGATGATCGGCAAGCCATAGAAGATAAATGGATCTTCAAGAGGAAGGCGGACGCTGATAGTAGTGTTACTATCTACAAAGTTAGAATTATGCAAAAGTTTTTCGACAAGTTCAAGGTGTTGACTACGATGAGAGTTTGTCACTTTCGTATCTATGCTTAAGTCTGTCCGAATCATGTTAGCAATTGCGCATTTTATGAAATCGGCAAATGGATAAACAAAACTGCATTCCTTAATGGATTTATTAAAGAAGAGTTGTATATGATGCAACGAGAAGGTTTTGTAAATCCTAAAGGTGCTAACAAAATATGCAAGCTCCAATGATCCATCTATGGACTGGTGCAAGCATCTCGAGTTGGAATACACGCTTTGATAAGTTGATCATAGCATATAGTTTTATACGGACTTGCGGTGAAGCCTGTATTTACAAGAAAGTGAGTGGGAGCACTACAACATTTCGATAAGTATATGTGAATGACATATTGTTGATCGGAAATAATGTAGAATTATTACGCAAAGCATAAAGGAGTGTTTAAAAGGAGTTTTTAAAAGAAAGACCTCGGTGAAGCTGCTTACATATTGAGCATCAAGATCTATAGAGATAGATCAAGGCGGCTTGATAAGTTTTTCAATGAGTACATACCTTGACAAGATTTTGAAGTAGTTCAAAATGGAACATTCAAAGAAAGAGTTCTTGCACGTGTTACAAGGTGTGAAATTGAGTAAGACTCAAAACCCGACCACGGCGAGAAGATAGAAAGAGAATGAAAGTCATTCCCTATGCCTTGGCCATAGGTTCTATAAAGTATGCCATGTTGTGTACCAGATCTATTGTATACCCTACCTTTGAGTTTGGCAAGGAGTAATATAGTGATCTAGGAGTAGATCACTAGACAATGATCAAAATTATCCTTAGTGGAATAAGGATATGTTTCTCGATTATGGAAGTGAAAAAGGTTCGTAAGTAAAGGGTTACGTCGATGCAAGTTTTGACACCGATCTGGATGACTCTAAGTCTCGATCTAGATACATATTGAAAGTGGGAGCAATTAGCTAGAGTAGCTCCGTGCAGAGCATTGTAGACATAGAAATTTGCAAAATACATAACGGATCTGAATGTGAAAGACCCGTTGACTAAAATTATCTCACAAGCAAAACATGATCACACCTTAGTACTCTTTGGGTGTTAATCACATAGCGATGTGAACTAGATTACTGACTCTAGTAAACCCTTTGGGTGTTGATCAAATATCGATGTGAACTATGGGTGTTAATCACATGGTGATGTGAACTATTGCTGTTAAATCACATGGCGATGTGAACTAGATTATTGACTCTAGTGCAAGTGGGAGACTGAAGGGAATATGCCCTAGAGGCAATAATAAAGTTATTAATTATTTCCTTATTTCATGATAAATGTTTATTATTCATGCTAGAATTGTATTAACGGAAACATGATACATGTGTGAATACATAGACAAACAGTGTCACTAGTATGCCTCTACTTGACTAGCTCGTTAATCAAAGATGGTTATGTTTCCTAACCATGGACAAAGAGTTGTTATTTGATTAACGGGATCACATCATTAGGTGAATGATCTGATTGACATGACCCATTAGCTTAGCACCCGATCGTTTAGTATGTTCCTATTGCTTTCTTCATGACTTATACAAAGTTCCTGCAACTATGAGATTATGCAACTCCGTTTACGGAGGAACACTTTGTGTGCTACCAAACGTCAACTGGAATCTGGGTGATTATAAAGGTACTCTACAGGTGTCTCCAAAAGTATATGTTGAGTTGGCATAATTGAGATTAGGTTTTGTCACTCCGATTGTGGGAGAGGTATCTCTGGGCCTTCTCGGTAATACTCATCACCTAAGCCTTGCAAGCATTGTAACTAATGAGTTAGTTATGAAATGATGTATTACGGAACGAGTAAAGAGACTTGCCGGTAACGAGATTAAACTAGGTATTGGATACCGACGATCGAATCTCGGGCAAGTAACATACCGATGACAAAGGGAACAACATATGTTGTTATGCGGTTTGACCGATAAAGATCTTCAGTAGAATATGTAGGAGCCAATATGAACATCCAGGTTCCCCTATTGGTTATTGACCAAGAATAGTTCTAGGTCATGTCTACATAGTTCTCGAACCCGTAGGGTCCGCACGCTAAGGTTTCGATGATGGTTATATTATGAGTTTATGAGTTTTGATTTACGAAGGAGTTCGGAGTCCGGATGAGATCGGGGACATGACGAGAAGTCTCGAAATGGTCGAGGCGTAAAGATCGATATATTGAGCGACTATATTCGGACATCGGAAAGGTTCGAGTGATTCGGTATTTTTGAATACAGGAGAGTTACGGAATACGTATTGGGCCTTATTGGGCCATACGGGAAAGAAGGAAAAGGGCCTCAAGGGTGGCGCACCCTCCCTTGGTCTGGTCCGAATTGGACTAGGGAGGGGCGCCTTCCTTCCTTCTCCTTTTCCTTCCTCTTTTCCTATTCCATATGGGAGGTGGAATCCTACTAGGACTAGGGAGTCCTAGTAGGACTCCACACTGGTGCGCCCTCCTAGGGCCGGCCTCCTCCTCCTTGCTCCTTTATATACGAGGCGAGGGCACACCATGGACACACAAGTTGATCTACGGATCGTTCCTTAGCGTGTGCGGTGCCCCCTCCACCATATTCCACCTCGGTCATATCGTCGCGGAGTTTAGGCGAAGCCTGCGCCGATAGAGCATCATCATCGTCACTGCGCCGTCGTCTTGTGGAACTCATCCCGACACTTTGCTGGATGAGTCCGGGATCGTCATCGAGCTGAGCGTGTGCTGAACACGGAGGTGCCGTCGTTCGGTACTTGGATCGGTCGGATCGTGAAGGCGTCGACTACATCAACAGCGTTGTCATAGCGCTTCCGCTTTCGGTCTCGAGTGCGTGGACACACTCCCTCTCGTTGCTATGTCATCACCATGATCTTGCGTGTGCGTAGGAAAATTTTCAAAATTACTACGTTACCCAACATGCTCACCACAGTAGGATTTTTTAAATTTAAGCGAGTACTGGACTGCAGCTAAGCCCCCGAGTGAGAGGATTGCTCGCCACTCGGTAGGATTTTTAAAACTTGGGCGAGTACTGGACTGCAGCTAAGACCCCGAGTGAGAGGATTGCTCACCACTCGGTAGGATTTTTTAAAACTTAGGCGAAACGGATTCGCAGCTAAGCCCCCGAGTGGGAGGGTTGCTCACCACTCGGTAGGATTTTTCAAACTTAGGTGAAACGGATTCGCAGGTAAGCCCCCGAGTGGGAGGATTGCTCACCACTCGGTAGGATTTTTCAAACTTAGGCGAAACGGATTCATAGCTAAGTCACCCACTGGGGTATTTCAGACACAAATATAAGCAACGACAATCATTTTAGAAGACTGTAAAACTCTTGTCTTTGATAAACAAACTACAAAGGTATTTCTTATTACATCTCAACAGACTGAGTGCTTAAGTATAAAAGGGGCGGAGTAGCTCCGCATTCCAAGCGCGTGGTTCGTCTTTCTTGTGCTCGACATTGTAAAGGTGGTACGCTCCGTTGTGGAGTACTCTGGTGACAATGAAGGGGCCTTCCCAGGCAGGAGCAAGCTTGTGTGGTTTCTGCTGATCCACTCGGAGAACCAAGTCTCCCTCCTGAAATGCCCGACCTCTCACGTTTCTGGCGTGGAATCGACGTAGGTCTTGTTGATAGATGGTCGACCGGATCAGGGCCATCTCTCTCTCCTCTTCCAGGAGATCAACTGCATCTTGTCGTGCCTGTTCTGCTTCATCTTCTGAGAAAAGCTCGACTCGGGGTGCATTGTGGAGCAAGTCACTCGAAAGTACAGCTTCAGCTCCATAAACCAAGAAGAATGGAGTTCGGCCAGTCAACTGATTGGGAGTTGTCCTCAATCCCCAAAGCACTGATGGAATTTCATCGACCCAGGCGCCTGCTGCGTGCTTGAGATCACGCATCAGTCGAGGTTTCAGTCCTTTGAGAATCAATCTGTTTGCTCTTTCAGCTTGTCCATTCGACTGGGGGTGGGCGACTGAAGCATAGTCGACTCGAGTACCTTGGGTAGCACAGAAGGCTCTGAACTCATCGGAATCGAAGTTCGACCCATTGTCAGTGATGATGCTACGGGGAACACCATATCTGAATGTTAACTCTCTGATGAAACTGACAGCAGTACTGGCTTCAAGGTTTTTGATAGGTTTGGCTTCGATCCATTTGGTGAACTTGTCGACGGCCACGAGCACATGAGTGAAGCCGCTCCTACCAGTCCTCAAAGGCCCAACCATATTTAATCCCCAAACAGCAAAGGGCCAGACGAGTGGAATGTTCTTTAGGGTTGATGCAGGCTTGTGAGACATGTTGGAGTAAAACCGGCAACCTTCACATTTGTCGACTATTTATTTTTCCATCTCATTTGCTCGTGGCCAATAAAATCCCGCTCGGTATGCTTTGGCCACGATGGTCCGAGAGGACGCATGGTGACCACAGGTCCCCAAGTGGATGTCATTGAGGATCACTCGACCTTCTTCTGGTGTTATGCATTTCTGGCAGACTCCAGTCACACTTTCTCTAAACAACTGTCCTCTTATCACAGTGAAGGCTTTGGATCGACGGACGATCTGCCGAGCCTCTTCTTCATCCTCTGGGAGTTCCCTCCTGAGAATGTATGAAATGTACGGCACTGTCCAGTCGGGAGTGATGACCAAAACCTCCATGATCAAGTCGACCACGGCCGGGACTTCGACTTCAGTCGGATCCATGGCACTCTTTGGTTGTGGGGGTTCTTCAGTGAAAGGATCTTCTTGAACTGAAGGTGAATGAATATGTTCCAAGAACACATTGCTAGGAATGCCTTCCCTCTTGGAACCTATCTTTGCCAGGTCGTCAGCTGCCTGATTTTTCAGTTGGGGTATGTGATGGAGCTCTAACCCCTCAAACTTCTTTTCTAACTTTCTCACTTCATTACAATAACCAGTCATAGCTGGGCTTCTAACGTCCCACTCCTTCATCACTTGATTGACCACTAAATCCGAGTCGCCATAGACCATGAGGCGACGGACGCTGAGTGAAGTGGCCATACGCAACCCGTACAGAAGTGCTTCATATCCAGCTTCATTGTTGGAGGAGTCAAAGTGAATCTGGAGAACATAGCTGAGTTTGTCACCTCAGGGGGATACCAATACCACCCCAGCACCAGAACCATTCAGCATCTTGGATCCATCGAAGAACATGGTCCAATGCTCCGAGTGAATCTGAGTCGGAAGTTGCTGTTCGATCCACTCGGTGAGGAAATCTGCTATTGCTTGGGACTTGATAGCTTTATTTGCCTCAAACTTGATATCCAAGGGAAGGAGTTCAATCGCCCACTTTGCCACTCGACCAGTTGCATCTTTGTTATTCAGAATCTCTGATAATGGTGCGTCGCTGACGACTGTAATGGAGTGATCAGAGAAATAGTGTGCAACCTTCTTCGTGGTCATGTAAATCCCATAAACAAGCTTCTGATAATGTGGATATCTTTGCTTTGATGGAGTCAGAACATAAGAAACATAATATACTGGGCGCTGAACTTTACAGGCTTTTCCTTCTTCTTCCCGCTCAACCGTGAGTATTGTACTGACAACTTGTCCAGTGGCTGCAATGTAAAGCTGTAAAGGCTCATTGCTGATTGGGGCAGCGAGCACCGGCTGGGTGGAAAGCAGGGCTTTGAGCTCTGCAAACGCTGCATCAGCTTCGAGAATCCACTCGAACTTATCAGACTTCTTCATCAGTCGGTAAAGATGCAATGCCTTTTCACCGAGGCAAGAAATGAATCGACTCAATGCGGCCAAACAACCAGTAAGCTTCTAGACATCATGCACACGCACAGGGCGTTTCATCAGGAGTATAGCACCAACTTTCTCTGGGTTAGCGCCGATCCCTCGTTCGGAAATGAGGAGACCGAGTAACTTTCCGCCAGGAACTCCGAATGTGCACTTTGATGGATTAAGCATATCATACCTACTGAGGTTGGCAAAAGTTTCAGCAAGGTCAGCCAGCAGGTCGGAACCCTTACGTTACTTGACCACAATGTCATCCATGTATGCTTCCACATTCCGACTGATTTGAGTGAGCAAACACTTTTGAATCATCCTCATGAATGTGGCTCCGGTGTTCTTCAGGCCGAATGGCATGGTGACATAACAGAAGCATCCGAATGGAGTGATGAAAGCCGTTTTTATCTCATCAGGTCCATACAGTCGGATCTGATGATACCCGGAATAGGCATCCAGAAAAGACAATCCCTCACACCCAGCAGTCGAGTCGACGATTTGGTCAATGCGGGGGAGAGGAAAATGATCTTTTGGGCAGGCCCGATTGATATGCTTGAAGTCAATGCACATGCGAAGTAAATCGTCCTTCTTGGGGACCATGACAACATTGGCGAGCCACTCGGAGTGGTAAATCTCTCGGATGAACTCAACTGCGAGGAGCCGAGCCACTTCCTCACCAATTGCTTTTCTCTTATGTACGGCGGACCGCCGAAGATGTTCCTTGACTGTTTTTACTTTCGGGTTGACTCGCAAATGATGCTCAGCCAGTCCCCTGGGTACACCCGACATGTCAAAAGGTTTCCATGCGAAGATGTCCCAGTTCTCACGGAGGAACTGGATGAGCGCTTCTTCCTATTTGCTATCGAGTGAAGTTGAAATATGAGTAGGAGCAGCATTAGGATCGGTCGGGTGAATGTGAATCAGCTTGGTTTCACCGGATGACTGAAATGCAGAATCAGTAGCAGGCTTCTTGGAGCGCAGCAAATCACTCGGATCTGTGTTCTTCCGGTATTCTTGCATTCGACTGCTGCCATTTGTGCATCGGCGATTTTTGAGCCCTTCTGGAAGCACTCTTCTGCCTTCTGCCGATTGCCAGTGATAGTGATCACTCCTATGGGACCAGGCATTTTCAACTTGAGGTACACGTAACATGGTCGAGCCATGAATCGTGCATAGGCAGGCCTACCCAGAATAGCATGATAAGCACTCTGGAAATCTACCACTTCAAATGTCAACTTTTCTTTGCGGCAATTCTTGGAATCACCGAAAACCACATCAAGGGCAATCTGGCCGAGTGATTCAGCCCTCTTGCCAGGTATGACACCATGGAAACTCATATTGCTTTCACTAAGCTTGGACATTGGAATGCCCATTCCCTTCAAGGTCTGAGCATACAGGATATTCAGGCCACTACCACCATCCATCAGCACTTTAGTCAGCCGAGTGCCTTCAACAACTGGGTCGACCACCAGCGCTTGCCTCCCAGGCGTGGCTATATGTGTTGGATGGTCAGACTGGTCGAATGTGATGGCAGTCTGGGACCACTTCAAATAACTTGGTGTTGCCGGAGCAACCATGTTCACCTCTCTGTTGATAACTTTCAGTCGACTTTTGCTTTCAACATCAGCAAAAATCATCAGAGTGGAATTGACGTTGGGAAAACCATCATCATATTCTTCCCTATCCTCAACCTTGTCCGACTCTTTTTCCTTCTCCTTGGGTTGTTTCTCTCGGAACTGCTGGATCAGGAGCCGACACTGTCGAGTGGTGTGTTTAGGGTAAATGAGATTACCCTCTTCATCTTTTTTGGTGTGAATGTGGCAGGGTAAATCCAACACATCATTTCCATCTTGATCTTTCACTTTCTTGGGGTTCCACGGCCCTTCGGGCTTCCCCTTGAACTTTCCTTGAGCCACAACTAAAGCTTCACCAGGAGCCGCTGGTTCGGCCTTGCGTTTCTGTTTCCGATTGGAATTCCCTCCTCCAGTTTCTTGGGCGACTGTTTTGTGCTTGCCACTCCGGAGTCGGTCTTCCTCTTCACCATTAGCGTACTTGGTGGCGATCTCCATCATCCGACTCACGGACATATCCCCACCGAACTTCAGGTTCAATTCTCGATATTTAACACCCTCCTTGAAGGCACAAACTGCTTGATGATCTGACACATTCTCCACTGTGTGGTGCAACGTGATCCATCTCTGGATATAATCTCTCAAGGTCTCATTCGGTTCTCCACATAGGATTGCAACTCTGTTAACCCTGCTGGCCGTTTGCATGTACCTTCAAAGGTTCTAACAAATACTCGGGCAAGTTCCTCCCAACTATATATGCTGCCAGGTGCTAACTGATTCAACCACGCTCTGGCTGAGCCTTCCAACATCATAGGAAGGTGCTTCATGGCCACTTCATCATTGCTGCCACCAATCTGCACAGCAATCCTCAAGCCAAGTGTCAGGCTTGGACTCACCAGTGAACTTGCTGACCCCAGTCGCCAACCTGAAGTTGGGAGGAATCACTGCTGCCCTGATGGCTCTGCTAAAGCACTCTGGACCTGAAACATGCACTCTGCTGCCAGTCGGATAATCTCTGTCATGGCCATCTTTGTGTGCTCTGTTCCTGACAACCAGACCTTGAACGAGAATAAATCTCGCATCAAAGCCCGGCTCTCTGGGGTCGACTGGAATTCTTCGTCCGCCACTGTGAGGGCGTCTGTCACCGTGCTGCCGAGGCACATATGACCCACTCCTCGGGGGAGGCGTGGGCACTCGACGATGGTTGATACGTCCATTTTGCATCATGCTTTTATATCGATATTTATTGCATTATGGGCTGTTATTACATTATGTCACAATACTTATGCCTATTCTCTCTTATTTTACAAGGTTTACATAAGGAGGAGAATGCGGCACTGGAATTCAGGCTGGAAAAGGAGCAAATATTAGAGACCTATTCTGCACAACTCCAAAAGTCCTGAAACTCCATGAAAGTTATTTTTGGAAATAATAAAAAATACTGGAAGAAGAATCTACGTCAGGGGGGCCTCCACCTGTCCACGGGGGTGGGGGCGCGACCTACCCCCTGGGCGTGCCCCCTGCCTCGTGGGCCCCATATTGACTCTCCGATGCCCATATTCTGGTATATGAAGTCTTTCGTCCAAAGAAAAATCATAAGCAAGCTTTCGGGATGAGACTCCGCCGCCACGAGGCGGAACCTTGGCGGAACCAATCTAGGGCTCCGACAGAGCTGTTCTGCCGGGGACACTTCCCTCTGGGAGGGGGAAATCATCGCCATCATCATCACCAACGCTCCTCTCATCGGGAGAGGGCAATCTCCATCAACATATTCACCAGCACCATCTCCTCACAAACCCTAGTTCATCTCTTGTATCCAATTCTTGTCGCTAAGTCCGGGATTGGTACCTGTAGGTTGCTAGTAGTGTTGATTACTCCTTGTAGTTGATGCTAGTTGGTTTATTTGGTGGAATATCATATGTTCAGATCCTATATGCATATTAATACAACTCTGGTTATGAACATGAATATGCTTTGTGAGTAGTTATGTTTGTTCCTGAGGACATGGGAGAAGTCTTGATATTAGTAGTCGTGTGAATTTGGTATTCGTTCGATATTTTGATGAGATGTATGTTGTCTATCCTCTAGTGGTGTTATGCGAACGTCAACTACATAACACTTCACCATTATTTGGGCCTAGAGGAAGGCATTGGGAAGTAATAAGTAGATGATGGGTTGCTAGAGTGACAAAAGCTTAAACCCTAGTTTATGCGATGCTTCGTAAGGGGCTGATTTGGATCCATATGTTTCATGCTATGGTTAGGTTTACCTTAATACTTTTGTAGTAGTTGCGGATGCTTGCAATAGAGGTTAATCATAAGTGGGATGCTTGTTCAAGTAAGAACAGCACCCAAGCACCGGTCCACCCACATATCAAATTATCAAAGTACCGAACGCGAATCATATGGACATGATGAAAACTAGCTTGACGATAATTCCCATGTGTCCTCGGGAGCGCTTTTCTCTATATAAGAGTTTGTCCAGGCTTGTCCTTTGCTACCAAAAGGATTGGGCCACCCTGCTGCACTTTATTTACTTTTGTTACTTGTTGCTCGTTACTAATTATCTTATCACAAAACTATCTGTTACCTATAATTTCAGTGCTTGCAGAGAATACCTTGCTGAAAACCGCTTATCATTTCCTTCTGCTCCTCGTTGGGTTCGACACTCTTACTTATCGAAAGGACTACGATAGATCCCCTATACTTGTGGGTCATCAAGACTCTTTTCTGGCGCCATTGCCGGGAGTGAAGCGCCTTTGGTAGGTGGAATTTGGTAAGGAAAAATTTATATAGTGTGCTGAAATTTACTGTCACTTGTTACTATGGAAAGTAATCCTCTGAGGGGCTTGTTCGGGGTATCTTCACCTCGACCAGTAGAGCAAAGAGTTGCTCCTCAACCTACTGAACCTACTGAAAATGAAAATGTCTACTTTGAAATTCCTTCCATATGTTAGAAAAACTGCTAGCTAATCCTTTTTTGCAGGAGATGGAACAAAGCATCCTAATGAGCACCTAATATATGTGGATGAATTTTGTGGATTATTTAAGCTTGTAGGTGTGCCCGGTGATGTTATTAAGAAGAAGGTCTTCCCTTTATCTTTGAAGGGATATGCATTGACATGGTATAGGCTATGTGATGATACGGGGTCATGGAACTACAAACGATTGAAATTGGAATTTCATCAGAAATTTTATCCTATGCATCTTGTTCATCGTGATCGCAATTATATATATAATTTTTGGCCTCGCGAAGGAGAAAGCATCGCTCAAGCTTGGGGGGGGGGGGGCTTAAATCAATGTTATATTCATGCCCCAATCATGAGCTCTCAAGAGAAATGATTATTCAAAAAATTTATGCTCGCCTTTCTGATAACAATCGCACCATGCTCGATACTTCTTGTGCTGGCTCTTTTATGATGAAGACTATTGAATTCAAATGGGATTTATTGGATAGAATTAAACGCAACTCTGAAGATTGGGATCTCGATGAAGGTAAGGAGTCAGGTAAGACACCTAAGTTTGATTGTGTTAAATCTTTTGTGGATACCGATGTTTTCCGTAAATTTAGCACTAAATATGGACTTGACTCTGAGATAGTAGCTTCTTTCTGTGAAACTTTTGCTGCTCATATTGATCTCCCTAAAGAGAAGTGGTTTAAATATCATCCTCCCATAGAAGTAAAAGTAGTTGCACCTATTAAAGTTGAAGATAAGACTATCACTTATAATGATCCTATTGTTCCTACTTCTTATGTTGAGAAACCACCTTTCCCTGTTAGGATAAAGGATCATGCTAAAGCTTCAACTGTGGTTCGTAAAAGCAATATCAGAACTTATACACCTCCTGAGAAAATTAAAGTTGAACCTAATATTGCTATTGTTAAAGATCTCTTGGCTGATAATATTGATGGGCATGTTATTTATTTCTATGGTAAAACTGCTAGAATTGCTAAACATTGTGCTAAAGATAAACATAGACCTGTGGTAGGCATGCCTGTTATTTTTGTTAAAATAGGAGATCATTGTTATCATGGCTTATGCGATATGGGTGCCAGTGCTAGTGCTATACCTCATGACTTATACAAAGAAATTATGCATGAAATTGCACCTACTGAGATAGAAGGTATTGATGTTACCATCAAACTTGCTAATAGAGATACAATATCACCCATTGGAATTGTTAGAGATGTTGAAGTCTTGTGTGGGAAAACTAAATATCCTGCTGATTTTCTTGTTCTTGGTTCCCCACAAGATAGCTTTTGTCCCATTATTTTTGGTAGACCCTTCTTGAACACAGTTAATTCTAGGATAGACCGCGAAAAGGATGTCATTACTATTGGCTTCGGTGATATGTCTCATGAGTTTAGTTTCTCTAAATTATGTAGACAACAACACCGTAAAGAGGAATTGCCTAGTAAGGATGGAATTATTAGTCTTGCTTCTATTGTCGTACCTCCTAGTGATCCTTTAGAACAATATTTGCTAGACCATGAAAATGATATGTTTATGAATGAAAGAAGGGAAATAGATGAAGTATTCTTTAAACAGGAACCTATCCTAAAAAACTATTTGCCTGTTGAAATCCTAGGGGATCCTCCTCCACCCAAGGGTGATCCCGTGTTTGAGCTTAAACCGTTGCCTGATACTCTTAAATATGCTTATCTTGATGACAAAAAGATATATCATGTTATTATTAGTGCTAACCTTTCAGAGCATGAAGAAGAGAGATTATTGAAAACTCTGAAGAAGCACCGCGCTGCTATTGGATATACTCTTGATGTTCTTAAGGGCATTAGTCCCACTCTATGTCAACACAAAATAAATTTGGAGAAAGATGCCAAACTAGTTCGTGATCATCAACGACGGCTGAATCCTAAGATGAAAGAAGTGGTAAGAAAGGAAATACTAAAGCTCCTTGAGGCAGGTATAATTTATCCCGTCATTTGATAGTCGTTGGGTAAGTCCTGTCCATTGTGTCCCTAAGAAGGAGGTATTCTTGTCGTTCCTAATGATAAAGATGAATTGATTCGCAAAGAATTATTACAGGTTATAGGATGGTAATTGATTTCCGCAAATTAAATAAGGCAACTAAAAAAGATCATTACCCCTTGCCTTTTATCGATCAAATGCTAGAAATATTATCCAAACATACACACTTTTGCTTTCTAGATGGTTATTCTAGTTTCTCTCAAATACCTGTGTCAGCTGATGATCAATCAAAGACCACTTTTACTTTCCCTTTTGGTACTTTTGCTTATAGACGTATCCCTTTTGGTTTATGTAATGCACCTGCTACCTTTCAAAGATGCATGATGGCTATATTCTCTGACTTTTGTGAAAAGATTTGTGAGGTTTTCATGGACGATTTTCCGTCTATGGATCCACTTTTGATGATTGCTTGAGCAACCTTGATCGAGTTTTGCAGAGATGTGAAGAAACTAATCTTGTCTTGAATTGGGAAAAGTGCCACTTTATGGTTAATGAAGGTATTGTCTTGGGGCATAAAGTTTTTGAAAGAGGTATTGAGGTTGATAAAGCCAAGGTTGATGCCATTGAAAAGATGCCATGTCCCAAGGACATCAAAGGTATAAGAAGTTTCCTTGGTCACGCCGGATTTTATAGGAGGTTCATTAAGGAATTCTCAAAAATTTCTCGGCCTCTGACTAACTTATTACAAAAAGATATACCATTTGTCTTTGATGATGATTGTGTAGAAGCATTTGAAATACTTAAGAAAGCATTGATCTCTGCACCTATTGTTCAGCCACCTGATTGGAATTTACCTTTTGAAATTATGTGTGATGCTAGTGATTATGCTCTAGGTGCTATTCTAGGGCAAAGTGTTGATAAGAAATTAAATGTTATTCAATATGCTAGTAAAACTCTAGACAATGCTCAGAGAAATTATGCTACTACTGAAAAAGAATTCCTGGCAGTTGTATTTGCTTGTGATAAGTTCAGGCCTTATATTGTTGATTCTAAAGTAACTATTCACACGGATCATGCTACTATTAAATATCTTATGGAAAATAAAGATGCTAAACCTAGAATTATTAGATGGGTTCTCATGCTACAAGAATTTGATTTGCATATTGTTGATAGAAAGGGAGCTGAGAACCCCGTTGCAGACAACTTGTCTAGGTTAGAAAATGTTCTTGATGACCCACTACCTATTAATGATAGCTTTCCTGATGAGCAATTAAATGTCATAAATACTTCTCGTACTGCTCCATGGTATGCTGATTATGCTAATTACATCATTGCTAAATTTATACCACCTAGTTTCACATACCAGCAAAAGAAAAAGTTTTTCTATGGTTTGAGACATTACTTTTGGGATGACCCACATCTTTATAAAGAAGGAGTAGATGGTGTTATTAGACGTTGTGTACCTGAGCATGAACAGGAACAGATCCTACGTAAGTGTCACTCCGAGGCTTATGGGGGACACCACGCTGGAGACAGAACTGCACATAAGGTATTGCAATCCGGTTTTTATTAGCCTACTCTCTTCAAGGATGCTCGTAAGTTTGTTTTATCTTGTGATGAATGTTAAAGAATTGGTAATATTAGTAGACGTCAAGAAATGCCTATGAATTATTCACTTGTTATTGAACCATTTGATGTTTGGGGCTTTGATTATATGGGACCTTTTCCTGCCTCTAATGGATACACACATATTTTAGTTGTTGTTGATTACGTTACTAAGTGGGTAGAAGCTATTCCAACTAGTAGTGTTGATCATAACACCTCTATTAAAATGCTTAAAGAAGTTATTTTTCTGAGGTTTGGAGTCCCTAGATATCTAATGACTGATGGTGGTTCACATTTTATTCATGGTGCTTTTCGTAAAATGCTTGCAAAGTATGATGTTAATCATAGAATTGCATCTCCTTATCACCCGCAGTCTAGTGGTCAAGTAGAATTGAGTAATAGAGAACACAAATTAATTTTGCAAAAGACTGTTAATAGATCTAGAAAGAATTGGTCCAAGAAACTTGATGATGCATTATGGGCATATAGAACTGCATATAAAAATCCTATGGGTATGTCTCCGTATAAAATGGTTTATGGAAAAGCATGTCACTTACCCCTCGAACTAGAACATAAGGCATATTGGGCTATTAAAGAGCTCAACTATGATTTCAAACTTGCCGGTGAGAAGAGGTTATTTGACATTAGCTCACTTGATGAATGGAGAACACAAGCCTATGAAAATGCCAAGTTGTTTAAAGAAAAAGTTAAACGATGGCATGACAAAAGAATACAAAAGCGTGAGTTTAATGTAGGTGATTATGTATTGCTATACAACTCTCATTTAAGATTTTTTGCAGGAAAACTTCTCTCTAAATGGGAAGGCTCTTACGTTATCGAGGAGGTCTATCGTTCCGGTGCCATAAAAATCAACAACTTCGAAGGCACAAATCCGAAGGTGGTGAACGGTCAAAGAATCAAACATTATATCTCAGGTAATCTTATAAATGTTGAAACTAATGTTATTGAAATCATAAGACCGGAGGAATACATAAGAGACACTTTCCAGAACATTTCAAACTCCGAAAAGGAATAGGTACGTGGTACGGTAAGTAAATCGACTCCAAAACAGTTCTAATGGCAATATTTCTCCGTTTTGGAATATTTAGAAAAATAGAAAAATAAGAAGCAGTCTGGGAAGGACACGAGGCCTCCAAGATGGTGGAGGGCGCACCCTACCCCCCTAGGGGCGCCCCCTGCCTCGTGGGCACCTTGTGCGCTCTCCGGACTCCTTTTTCTTGCACGTTACGTATTTTGGTCGGTAAAAATTCATTATATAATCTCCCGAAGGTTTTGACTCCTGTATCACGCAAATATCCTATGTTCTTGTTTCGAGCTGTTTTTTTGACAGATCTAGATCATCATGACGTCTCCAAGTGCCCCCAAGGACAAGTTATTCGAGAAGGTCATCAACCCCTACCTTGCGGAGGTGCTGCAACACCCTCAAACCATTGAGATGCGTGAGGGGGTGTTGCACGTCCGCGATGTTGAGGGACCACGGAGGACCGGAAGCGTGGAGACAAGGCTTGAAGCAATGGAGCAACAAGTTTTCAAGTGCCAGGAGATGGTGGAGCGTGGACTTGACTCCAATCACATAATGATCACGGAGTTTACCAACAACCACAAGCTTGATTCCAAGGACATTGGGGAGGCCATCTTCAAGCTTCACGAGAAAATCGAGGACCTCCAAGCCCAAATCTATGACCTGCAAAACCAAAACTGTGAGTATGAATATAGATTCAAGAGGATGAGTTTGGCTGCAGATTTAAGGATCCCGGAGATTCGATCATCCTTTTATAATGGTGAGCCTATGCCTTGGAAGATGGACGACAAGCCTACATCATCAACAATTCCTTCACCAGCAAAGGAGACATAATCACATGGGTATGGGCACTCCCCTTGGCAACTACCAAGCTTGGGGGAGGTGCCCCGGTATCACATCACAACCACATCTCCTATCTTTACCGTTTTTCTTAGTTCGGTCCTATTTAGTAGTATCTTGATCTAGTAGAATAAAGTTTTGGTATGATCTAGTTTTGAGTTTTTGCTTTATGATCTCTCTATGTAATCGAGTCCGTGGGCTTTATAATAAAGATTAGTGTTGAGTCAAGGGCTTGATTATTTTTCCATGATCTTGAGTGAATAAAAGAAAAGATAAAAGAATAAAAAAAGAAACAAAGACCCCATATTGATCTTATGGAGAGTAATGACTTCACATAGAAAGAGTATGATGATTAAAAATTGTTGAGAGTTGACAAACATATCTTTGGTCATCGTTGCAATTAATAGGAAGTAATAAAGAAAGAGAGGTTTCACATATAAATATACTATCTTGGACATCTTTTATGATTGGGAGCACTCATTAAAATATGACATGCTAAAGAGTTGATGTTGGACAAGGAAGACAACGTAATGGGTTATGTTTTCTTATATCTGAGATAAAGTATATTGTCATGGATCATCCAACATGTTGAGCTTGACTTTCCCCCTCATGCTAGCCAAATTCTTTGCACCAAGTAGAGATACTACTTGTGCTTCCAAAAACCCTTAAACCAGTTTTGCCATGAGAGTCCACCATACCTACCTATGGATTGAGTAAGATCCTTCAAGTAAGTTGTCATCGGTGCAAGCAATAAAAATTGCTCTCTAAATATGTATGATTGATTGGCGTGGAGGAAATAAGCTTTATAAGATCTTATGATGTGGAAGAAATAAAAGCGACATACTGCATAATAAAGGTTTATATCACAAGTGGCAATATAAAGTGACGTTTTTTCGCATTAAGATTTTGTGCATCCAACCCTGAAAGCGCATGGCAACCTCTGCTTCCCTCTGCGAAGGGCCTATCTTTTATTATTATCTTCTACCTTATGCAAGAGTCATGGTGATCTTCACCTTTCCTTTTTACATTTTATCCTTTGGCAAGCACAGGGTGTTGGAAAGATCTTGATATATATATATATATATATATATATATATATATATATATATATATATATATATATATATATATAATTGGATATGGGTTAGCATGAATTATTATTGTTGACATTACCCTTGAGGTAAAAGGTTGGGAGGCGAACCTATAAGCCCCTATCTTTCTTTGTGTCCGATTAAAATTCAGTAACCACAAGTATTGCGTGAGTGTTAGCAATTGTGAAAGACTAAATGATGGTTGAGTATGTGGACTTGCTAGAAAGATCTGACATAGACTCTTTCTGATGTTATGATAAATTGCAATTGCTTCAATGACTGAGGTTATGGTTTGTTAGTTCTCAATAAAGTTTCTGATTCATACTTTGCATTGCGAATGGATTATTACTTGAGCATAATAGATCATATGACAATATACATATATGTTGTTGTTATGAGAATAATCATGATGCCCTCATGTCCGTATTTTATTTTATCGACACCTCTACCTCTAAACATGTGGACATATTTATCGTTATCGGCTTTCGCTTGAGGACAAGCGAGGTCTAAGCTTGGGGGAGTTGATACGACCATTTTGCATCATGCTTTTATATCAATATTTATTGCATTATGGGCTGTTATTACACATTATGTCACAATACTTATGCCTATTCTCTCTTATTTTACAAGGTTTACATAAGGAGGAGAATGCCGCAGCTGGAATTCGGGAAATTTGGAAAAGGAGCAAATATTAGAGACCTATTCGCACAACTCCAAAAGTCCTGAAACTCCACGAAAGTTATTTTGGAAATAATAAAAATCTTGGAAGAAGAATCTCGTCGGGGGCCTCCACCTGTCCACGAGGGTGGGGGGCGCGCCCTACCCCCTGGGCGTACCCCCTGCCTCGTGGGCCCACTGTTAGCTCTCCGATGCCCATCTTCTGGTATATGAAATCTTTCGTCCGAAGAAAAATCATAAGCAAGCTTTCGGGACGAGACTCCGCCGCCACGAGGCGGAACCTTGACAGAACCAATCTAGGGCTCCGACAGAGCTGTTCTGTCGGGGACACTTCCCTCCGGGAGGGGGAAATCATCGCCATCGTCATCACCAACGCTCCTCTCATCGGGAGAGGGCAATCTCCATCAACATCTTCACCAGCACCATCTCCTCTCAAACCCTAGTTCATCTCTTGTATCCAATTCTTGTCTCTAAGTCCGGGATTGGTACCTGTAGGTTGCTAGTAGTGTTGATTACTCCTTGTAGTTGATGCTAGTTGGTTTATTTGGTGGAACATCATATGTTCAGATCCTATATGCATATTAATACCCCTCTAATTATGAACATGAATATGCTTTGTGAATAGTTACGTTTGTTCCTGAGGACATGGGAGAAGTCTTGCTATTAGTAGTCATGTGAATTTGGTATTCGCTCGATATTTTGATGAGATGTATGTTGTCTATCCTCTAGTTGTGTTATGTGAACGTCGACTACATAAAACTTCACCATTATTTGGGCCTCGAGGAAGGCATTGGGAAGTAATAAGTAGATGATGGGTTGCTAGAGTGACAAAAGCTTAAACCCTAGTTTATGCGTTGCTTCGTAAGGGGCTGATTTGGATCCATATGTTTCATGCTATGGTTAGGTTTACCTTAATACTTTTGTTGTAGTTGCGGATGCTTGCAATAGAGGTTAATCATAAGTGGGATCAAGTAAGAACAACACCCAAGCACCGGTCCACCCACATATCAAATTATCAAAGTACCGAACGCGAATCATATGAACGTAATGAAAACTAGCTTGAAGATAATTTCCATGTGTCCTCGGGAGTGCTTTTCTCTATATAAGAGTTTGTCCAGGCTTGTCCTTTGCTACAAAAAGGATTGGGCCACCCTTCTGCACTTTATTTACTTTTGTTACTTGTTGCTCGTTACCAATTATCTTATCACAAAACTATCTGTTACCTATAATTTCAGTGCTTGCAGAGAATACCTTGCTGAAAACCGCTTATCATTTCCTTCTGCTCCTCGTTGGGTTCAACACTCTTACTTGTCGAAAGGACTACGATAGATCCCCTATACTTGTGGGTCATCAACGATCATCGTGGTCGAATCGGTGATCATACTGCTCACGGTTTCTGTACTGATCTCGTCGGTCTCCACGTCCCTCACGCCTCGGAGGCGATCTTGGGCTGTGAGCCGACTGAACTGTGTCTGCCATCACAGATCTGCTATGAATCCTATTCTGCGACTGAGATACTGCTGTGTTCTGCTCTCCCGCTGCCCGAAGTAAAGTCCGGATCTGCATCAAACCTCTACTAGCTTCTGACTGGGAAGGCTGAATCGACTCTGCTATTTGGGTTGCAGCTGTGAGATTCTGAATCGGAGTTCGGTATACCTGAGTTGGAGGCGGAAAAAGCTGTCGTCGACTGGATTCAGGAATCTGCTGCCGAGCACGCTCGTCGAGTGCGTGCTGGAGATTCTCTAGTCGAGTGCGCTCAGCCAAGTTGGCCAGGCGCGCCTCCTCCAAGGCCCGGGCCTCGGGGGTTTCTCCAACGATAGGAGTGTGAAGTGCATCCATATTGCGGCGGCGGAGCTCTTCCCTCTGCTGCGAAGAAAGAGGCTCGGGGCGGTACTCTTCGTGAGCACGCGACGGATCGCCACCGTCGTTGCGGGGGAAGCCAGGAGGACTGTGTGGTCCATTGACCATCAGGACTTCTGCCACAGGGTCACTGTTGTCGCACTCGGATGCGGTCTCGACGAGCTAGTCGACAGGTCGAACAGATCGTAGAGAGTTTCGTCGGGCTCGATTGTCGCGACTTGCAAGGTGGCCGACTGGCGGGCCACTGCATGCCTCACCCACCGCTTGAGCCGCGATCGATCGAAACGCTTGCGCCGGCGAACGGCGGGGAGCGAGGACGCCACAGGAGCCGACCGATACTGAGTCGACGGCTGCCGAAGAAGGACACCGCGGACGCACGCGCGAAAGTGCATCGCCCCGCGGACGGGGAGCGCCTCGACGTCGAGTGGAGCCTCTTGGAGCCAGGCGGAGTCGTGGCGACGAAGACGAGCGCGCCGAGATGGATCTCACGGCCCTCAGCCAATCCACCGCCGGAAACCATGATGATGGGAATGAAAAAAATCGCAACTTCACCAACAAGTTGCTAAGACACCTGCCCCACGGTGGGTGCCAACTGTCGTGGATCTAAGACTGACAGTAGAATGGGGGGTAGGTATGTAGAGGCAAGATCCTAGCTATGGTGAAGTTGTACACACGAGTTTTACGAGTTCAGGCCCTTCGCGGAGGAAGTAATAGCCCTACATCTCGGTGCCCGGAGGCGGTCGACTGGATTATGCGTGTGTGTTATAGGAGGTGCGAACCCTTGTCCTAGTGGAGGGGGTGGCTTATATAGAGTGCGCCAGGACCCCAGCCAGCCCATGTTACAAGAAGTTCAATGTACATAAAGAAGGAGCGTTACAGGTAACGTCCGTAATAAAGTGCTATAAATGATCATTAAGTCTATGAGTAAACGCCCAACCGTTGTTGTGCCGAGTGACCTTAGATCTTCTGTATGTCAAGCGGTTTCTGTTACGGTCGAGTGACATTGATTCTTCCGAGTGGAATGTTTCTGGTCGAGTGAACGATGGTACCCTTCGAATGCTTCTGACTTTAGATGTCCTTGGGGAGGGTGTCTAGGTCAGGCCTATGACCCTACCCTAGGTACATAGCTTCATCACCCCGCTCTTGATCGCTGCATGTAATGAATTTCTTCTAACTCAAGCAAAAATTCGATAAGCTCTGAGATCTCCTTTCTTTTCTCCTCACTGGCTTCATCCATTGGACCAGTCATAACTTTCTCAAGCTCTCTTTGAGCTTTCCGAAGTCTCTTCTTTGGTTTCTTCAAAACTCTTTGATCCCAGTCATGAAACAAGACATGCATGTTGTTTAGTTTCTCCTGAATGGTTGTGAGGTTCGGATTCAAATTTGCTGCGTGCCATGCCTCTTGTACTATCTCTGGGAAATCACTTTCCCTTAGCCATCTCGCCTCAAATCGCTTTGTACGTTCTCCACCACCATCCACTCGAGCATAGTACTCTGTATCAACCAGGATTGGACGATGGTCCGAGTGATTGTATATCATGTTTTGAAGTGCCGCCAATGGGTACAAAGCTTCCCAATCGGCGTTGATTTGCCCTTTGTCCAGCCTCACCCTAATACCACCCCTCTGCCATGTAAACCGATCACCTATATATCCCATGTCCCGCAGTTCACAGTCGTCAATCGCCGACTGGAAAGCATGCATGTACTGCGGCGGTCTCGGATTTCCTCCTTCATTTTTAGACAAAAACTGAATTTCATTCAGGTCCCCAATAAGTAGCCAAGGCAGACTGTTATCTTGGCACAAACAGCGCATTCTCTCCCATGTTTTATATTTGTGCGCCCACCTGAATTCACCATACATACTCGTACATCTCCACACTGGATGTCTTTCATCCTCCACTTGTACATCAATGAACATTGGGTCTAAATTTAGTGGAAGAATCTTTATTTCCTTCTTCCATAGCATCAACAAACCTCCCTTTCTACTATCACCAGGACAAACTATTTTATGATCCATCTTCAGTCTTCTCCTCAAACATTCAGCCGGATAGCTTTCTAGGTGTGTCTCTGACAAGAACATCGCATCTGGGCTACAACTTCGCTGGACGTCCAGCAAAGCACGAACTGCCGGGGCGTTCCCAAGCCCCCGACAGTTCCAACTTAATAGTTTCATTGCGCCCGGCGGTCCCCTCCTAAAGGGGTCGCCGATCTCTCATGATCTGCTTCTTGTTCCATCTCCTCTGCGTTGCTAAGCACTTCACCATTCACTCCTTTGAACTTCTTCCTATTGGCATTCTTTTGAGGAGTGTTTGCTTGGTTCTCTGAGTAGTCCGGTTCTTCATCCTCTCCTTCATAACGATCTATTAAATTCGATACCACCGATTTCACAGTTTTGCCCAACGGTACAATGGCTAAATTTTCTGCCCCTGCTGCAGTCGAATCCTCGGCCGTTCTTTTTCCCAAACAGTTCCCCGGCCCTACTGTGTTCTCAACATGCTCCCATCCTCTGGTATTATTTGCCCGGTATATTGCCAACGATTAACCAGTTTCTACAGCCTCCATCACTCTCACATCCTGACTTGGGATGGTGGTGTTTGGGTTAGCATATTTTCATCCTCATCCCTTCCATTCCTCATTGCCGTTTGGCCCGCTGCGTTAAATCTCCAACTCCCAAGGTTTGTGGCATTGGGATCCACCTGCATATTACGGCCTCTACCTTGCCAAATCATCTCCCGAATCCTCTTCCTCCTTCCTCAGCATCATCATCACCCCTATCACCTCTTCCCGCGCCTCCTCGGCTTCCACGGCCTCCTCCTCTACCCTCCTTGAGGCTAAAATAAACGGGCCCCATTCAAATTTTGTTATGCCATGCTCTCCTGTACCACATTCCTCATACCAGTGCCCCATGAACCCACATGCATGACAGAAGGTTGGTAGTTTTTCAAATTTAACAAGATATTTCTCAGTCTCCCCTGCTCTAGTTATTCCAACCGCTCTGGTAAGCTTTTTATTAACATCCAGTTTCACCCTAGCCCGGATGAACTCACCTATGAATCCATTGGGTAGTGTCACTTGTACCTCTTGTACTTCACCAATTTTGCTGGTCAAGCTTCTCAGCGCCGATGGGCTTTTAAGGACACCATCGGGCAGTTTATGAATCTGACACCACGTCTCCAGTTTATCTAATTTCACCTTCTCCGGGTTAGCGAACCCATCGTACTCCGCCAGCAGCAGCGCCGAGCCCTTGAAGTCCCATGGCCCTTGATGCATCGCTTTATTCCAGTCCCCAAGGCAGTTGAATTGAATTGAAAACAGATTTGCATTGATTCTCCTCCAAACCACCTGATGCGCTGAGTTCCAGGCCGCCTTCATGTCCGCAATCAACGCGCTCTGACTGAAGCTTTTTGTTGTCAACGGCCGCCCTAGGGCTAGCCACTTTGGCTTAATCTCCTCAACATCGACTTCATCTCCCCAAACCAGATCATCCACCTCCTCGTCTGGAGATTCAATCTTTCCAGCAGTTTTGCCGCTTCTTCAGGACTCCGATCTCCCGATCCACTTCCTGACCCTATCTCCGCCATGGACGAGATCGAGTCTCCAAACTCAAAACCCTAACCGCGCGCACCCAAACACCCAGGATCCAATCCTAGGGAAGGAAGGAGGCAGGCAGCAGGTTAGCAAGGCCCAGACTCGCCGGATCACACCCAACGACAATGGTAACTCTCGGCGGCGGCGCCCCCGGAGGATTAGCAAACCCTAGTCGCGAGACCTAGGGGAAGAACATTCTCATAATCATGTGTTGAAAAGAGCCCCTAAACGTATGCAAACGGTGGACTTCATTCTCTCAAGAAAAGAAGAAGCAAACGGCGACTTTAATCTTGGTCCCAACGTATCGCCCACAGCCCTCCACGTCTCCCGCACCAGCCTTTATTGCCAGCGCCTTCCCTATCCCCTCCAAACCCCCCCTGCATCCATCCATCCCTATCGCCGTCGGCGCCTCAACCCACGCCGCCCTCGCTCCCTCCCCTCTCCTCCCCCTCACGCACAACGTACGATGGCGGCCATGAAGGTGGTGCGGAACCTGGACCTGGAGCGGTACATGGGCCGGTGGTACGAGATCGCGTGCTTCCCGTCCAGGTTCCAGCCCAAGGACGGCGCCAACACGCGCGCCACCTACACGCTCGGCCCCGACGGCGCCGTCAAGGTGCTGAACGAGACCTGGACCGACGGCCGCCGGGGACACATCGAGGGCACCGCCTTCCGCGCCGACGACGCCGGCGACGAGGCCAAGCTCAGGGTCAGGTTCTACGTGCCCCCCTTCCTCCCCGTCTTCCCCGTCACCGGCGACTACTGGGTGCTCCACATCGACGACGCCTACCAGTTCGCGCTCGTCGGCCAGCCCTCCCGGAACTACCTCTGGGTACGTAATTCGATTGAACTGCGGTGCCGGTTGCGGTAGATCGATGGCCAATCTGATCTCTGCCGGGGTGTGGGTGTGTCGGTGTGTGCAGATCTTGTGCAGACAGCCGCAGATGGACGAGGGCGTGTACGAGGAGCTGGTGGAGAGGGCCAAGGAGGAAGGGTACGACGTGAGCAAGCTCCGGAAGACGCCGCACCCGGAGCCGACGCCGGAGAGCCAGGACGCCCCCAAGGACGGCGGCCTGTGGTGGATCAAATCTCTCTTTGGAAAGTAGTAGGCGCTCTGCCAAAGCAGAGAGGAAGCAGGTGCCGCTCGCTCGCTCGCAGAAGCAGAGATGCAGTAGCACCAGCTGGTGTGTCTTGTACAGTGCAATCTAGTATGTTCGTCGGTGCAGGGAATATGAATCTGTTTTGCTTGTTTGTGTCGAACTGTAGTGGGTATATGATCTGCAGAATAATCTGTTTGCCGGGTGAGGTCTGTCCGTGTTCTTTTACCTTAAGAATTATCAAGACTGTTGCTTGCTCGGAATAGCGCATGCTTGCCTGGCTTCAGGCTGGGTGATGCTTTGGTTTGATGTGATGGATCCTGGTGTCTACTCAGTTTTGCCTGTAAGAGCAACTCCAACGGGGCAACCCAAACGTGCGGCGATTTCGTCTGCTTTTTATCCATTTGAGTCGGCCGCCCGCCCGGCGTCCGCTTTGTTTTTGATATGGGTCGGCAGCGCGCCGACCCATATGTGCAGGTGTGGCCGGCTGGCCGCCTAATTTTACATTGATTTTGCACGCAAATATATTGTGAAATGAAAATGTTTAACAAGCCAAATAGTCTGACCCATATGTGCAGGCGAGTTCTTTTTACAAGCCGATTCAACGCCGGAAGGTGGCCCGGAATGGAGCTACGAAACAACGGCCGCTGGCTGTTGAGGTGGTGATGGACCAACACGGCAGCCAACATCTCCTCGTCGTCGGATGACAAATCGTCGGAGTCGCAAAGAAAATTGTGGAAAAAAAACTCGTCAGCGGAGTCCATTTTGTACCTTGACAAACTGTCAAACAGCTTGCGGGCGTCGACGAAGGAGACGGCCAGCAAGGGGAGTCGCGGCGCCCACAGACCAGCTAGCTGCCCTGCCGGCGCGTCTGACGAGTGTGCGGCGTTCGACAGCGTGCGGTCGGATGTGGCGGGCGGCGGCGGCTTCTTGAGACGGGCGGTATGCGGTGGGGAAGCGGCGGTGGAAGCGGCTTGCTCCCGGCGGCAAAACAGCGGTGGAGGCGGCGGAGGAGGTGCGGCGTTCTTTGGCGGATGTGGGCGGCGGTGGAAGAGTCGCCGGAAAAAAGCAGGCGGCAGCGTCGGCGGCGGACGGAGGCGGGAGGGTTGCTTTGTTGGCCGCAGGGTGAGACGGGAGGCTAATGTGCCACAGACCAGCGGGCCCGGGGACAGGAATAGGCGAGCGCGCGCGTCTGTCGCGTGTCCGCGCCGACGTAAATCAGGCTAAAAAATGGGCCGGGAATGGGTCGCCCGCGGACGAAAAACGAACGCGCGTCCGTTTAAGTCGGCGCGTTCGGCCGCCTTTTGTGACCGCGCTAACCCAAACGGACAGCCGCAGACAAAATGGGTCGCCTCATTAAAGTTGCTCTAATGGCGTTGACAAGGCTGGAAGGTCTGGGGGCGTCCAGAGATTGTTTTCATGATGGTCACGGACTGGTGTGTTGTCCTGATGTCTACTCTGTTTGATGTATAGAGTACGACTAAGCGTATCATAACTTTATAAAAGATAGAGTTAAAATTACAAGAAACTACCAATCACTGCGAACAACGAGCATAGCACACACCACATCACTCTCAAACAAGTCCATAGACGGACAACACCGCAAAGCAAGCTACAACACAAAAGAGCCTATCCTCAGCTGACACACACACCGTGTCTCGACCGACGCTTGACGCCTTCGAAGACCAACACCTTCCGTAGAACATTGCTTGTTGACGCAGCATCCACTCTGAGCGTCTAAGAAGAAGAGACAAGTGGAAGGCATGACTTGCTCTGATCCGAGGGAAGACACCGACGATAAGTAGCGTCGTAGAGGACCAGAATAGGACAACAGCAAACACCGAAGGAGAGTAATAAGGACCCAGCCGTGTCTCCACACACAAAGCTCCTAATAGAGATATGACGTCGAGGACACCATCAATGTGCTGATCCAACACCGAATTGAGGCTTTCCCCGGAGATAGCCACCAACTCCAAGCAAGCAAGGGGCATGGCGCACACGCTTCGGCGACGCCTCCAAGAAGGGGATGACACCCACGGGTGCCATCGCCGCCGGCCCGGCAGAAGCCAAGCAAGATTTTCATCTGCGCGTCGCACATCACCCACCTCCTGGAATTCCATCCAATTACCTCGCAGCGCCGCCACCACAACTCTAAGAACTCTAAGCAGAAGTAGTCGCCAAGCCCAGGACCGACGACCGGCTGCACGACAAAGAGGAACCCGGCCACCGCACCAAACTCCCAGCCTAGACAAGAACCACAACCACCCCGCTCCTCCAGCAAGGTCCAGGACCGCCCACAACAGTAGTCGCCAACCAAAGGACGACCCTGCGACGATCGGAACCGCACCTCCACAAAGCACCAAGCTGCACCACTGGGAGAGCACCGCCGCTCACCACACCGCGCAGAGGTGACCGACCACACTGCTTGCCAAGACTTCATCTTGGCCGAGCCCTCACAGCGCCACACCACCAGTTGTTCGTGGGTTCGCGCACCTGCCACCAAACGGTGTCGCCGCCACCATAGCTCTCCATCGCACAGTTGCCAGCCCTGTCCAGGCTTGCCGCCCTCCTTCCATGCATCGGCAGCTAGCCTCAACTCCCGGCGGCGCGGATCTGACCAGATCGAGCTCCGCCACAAAAACGAACGCAGACCGCCACCGCACGCGCCGCCCAAGACCGCCGCATCGCACAAGAAACTGTCGCGCCGGCCCGAGCTCCTTCGACGCGCCGAAGAAGGAGCCCTGCTGCCCCTGTTCAAAGCGAGGAAGAAAGAGATCTGCCGCCGTCGACCCAGCATGGCTTTACTGGCGGCCTTCGCCCGGCGACGGTGGAGAGGAAGGGGTGGGGGCTAGGTCCGGCGGCGGCTAGGGTTGAGCACACGGGTCGCCCGCGGGGGGAGAGGGGGGAGGGGGCGACACGGAGCTAGGGGTGGCTTCAAAAAAAGGGGGGATCTTCAGTTCACACACACAATAAGCTACGGGGAAGGGTCCAACGTTCGCTTTCTTTGATGGAGAATGTATCCGATGAAACAAAAAAACCTGTGCACCCGATGCACCACACCATTTTGGACTGTTAGACTAAAAGACCATGGACATGATTGAGGCAAACAGTGGGCTGTGAACATATTTTGCAAACAGAGCACTTTATTTCGTCAAAATCAACCCACACTTCAACTCTCGCTGCGATTTTCCTACAGTAGGTTGATTTCGATGGCATGTACTGTAAGTGCTTTATTGACAATGAGCTAGGCTACTGGGTAGAGTGCGGGTTGATTTTAACAATATACAAGGTCTGTTTTGCAAATGCGCCAACAACTCATCTATAGTCAAACATAGTCCGTTGGTTTTCCATCCAAAGGACCAAAATTGCACGGTGCACTCGGTGCACAGATTCATCCGTTTCACCAGATACATTCTCTTCTTTGATGAGTCATTTTCTTTGTCAGCGGTGCTTCTTGATGCATGAATTAAAAAAATTAGCTGTGTTTGGTTGCAAAGTATTTTTAAAGTATTTCAAGAATACTACAGTATTTTAGAATACTATTGTTTTAAATATTTTGAGGTGTTTAGCTCTAATTAAAATTGTAATATTATAAACTACAGTATCCACAGAACTGTAGTATTTTTGCAGTATTAAAAAAAGATGTTAGGACCTCTTTTTTTAAAAAACTGAGAAACACAACAAAGGCCTTGTCTTAGCGATGGTCTATTATAACGCTGCATACTTTGATTGCCAAACATGCCATTGTTTCCACAATGCTTAGAAAAACTATTGTTTTCATAAACTAGAGTATTCATTGTCATATGAAAAACTGTAGTATCGGAATACTGAGGTTTACAAAAACATTGCTTCCAAGACATATAACAACAATATGACCGAATTTTTCATATCATATTGCTTTCAACAATATAAGACAGACTAAAACAAGCAGAAAATATGTCACTTCACTAAAAATTATAGGAGATCACAAAGAAAATTGTAGCATGAGGCTATAAAATGCTTAGAAATTTCCACTGTCCCACAGAATTCCTTTAAGCAATCTTATTACAATCACTAGTATAGCATACGAAATTCCAAGCACCCCCTATAACGAATTTCGAAATGACACTTGTTCAAACCCTCCGCTTGGGTTGAAATCCTTCATTTTCTCATAATTTGTTTGTTCTTTAAGAAAGCAAAAAAATATCTCTCGCATGGCAATATTCGAGGATAACACATGCGCGGCCTTCGTTCTTTTCCCGTCTTCCCACACACGGACTGACGGTCACAACGGCACAACCCACACTCCCACAGGCCACAGCACTCCACGCAGGCGGCCATGGAGTTGCTCCTTCTCCCTTCCCGTGCCACCGTCTCCCGCCGGCTCCTGCCAACCGCCTCACTCCGCCGCGCCGGCGCGGCCACCTTACGGCCGGCGGCCAGCTCCGGCAACGTCGAGGCCACCACCGACACCGACGCCACGGCGACGACGTCAGTAGCCAAGACCGGCCAAGAATGGCGCGCGGGCGGCCGGCAGGGCCAGGCGCCGTTCGGGCTCGGCCTGGACCTGTCCGAGGAGATGAGGCGCGGGATGATGTGGCGGATGCTGGCCTTCCCCGCGGCCGCGGTGGCGGCCGAGGCCACGCTCCTGTGGGCGCTCGATAGCGGCGTCGACGCGCCCGCGTGGGCTGGCAAGGCGGGGTCGGCCGTGCTGTTCGCGGCCGGGCTGCTCGGGTCCCAGTACGGGTTCTTCTCGTCGAGGTGGGACGCGGCGGAGACGGGATCGGTGGTGGGGTGGGAGCTCGCCGCCCGGCACTGGAACGCGCTGTCCATGGCCAGGGGTTCGTCCATGGAAGAGGAAGATGAGGAGGACGACGAGGAGTGGGAGTGGGTGTACGAGGAAGACGAGGATGAAACTGACGATTAGTTGGGTAGATACAATCTGTCGTAGCAGGTAATTTTTTTTTTGAGGGTGTCGTAGCAGGCAATTGGTTGGATTAAACCTTGTAAAAATGCATGTGACAGTGCTCCCTTTGGTTAAACTACATGCAGTAAATAGAATGGTTACATGTAGGCTTAGAACTAGTAGCACTTCTTTTCCTGTCATTTCTGTATTGGCTCCTGTGAATATAGTCACTATACTTTTCTTTTTCTTACAACGTTGTGGCCGCAATTGGTGCGCACAGTACAATAGAGTGAAATCCAGTGGATTCGTGTATGCTCTACTCCCTCCGTCCCAAGATGCAAGACGATTATTACCATAGGCAATATTTGACAATCCGTAAAATGAACCGATTCTAACACTCTTCTTAAAACATCTTTCAGTTTTCACTCTCTGCCCACACACTGATACTTATGACACATCTAGATGTGCTTTAGCAAAACTGTTTTTTGTTTGGGCTTCAGTTTTGACAAAATCAGTTAGGGATTCGCTGTGTTGGCAAAGCTGGTTCGACATAATCCACTTTAGCTTTGAAGTACACCGGGACGTTCGTCAGTCCAATATCTGAAAACAGCCCGAATCAGATTTTGGCTGCTTTTTCAAAGACTGATTGTTTGTTTCATATTCAGCCTCATATACAGCTTTGAAAAAGTTTCAGCCAGTACATGTTGATGTGGTGCATGGTACTTTTTTGACTCCTTCCACCAAAAAAAAATTCTTACACTGAATAGTTCCGTACACAGATCATGAGTTTGATGTTGCATATTTTCTAAAGCAAAGCGGATAGAGGCGGTGGTGACGGGGCTGCCCCCACTAAATATACTATTCAACTGTCAAATGTGTGTAAAATACCGTTGTTTTGTTAAGATGCCTACTGCTTTTGGAAAAAAAAATCTTCCAGATAGCAACGCGACAAATATTCTTTCGAGTTGGAGAAGACAACATCGCACATCCGAGCTACATTGCTTCACATTTTGTCTACAAGATAGCAAGCGTGACAGAACACAATATCCCACATTAGAGCTATGTTGAATGGAGCGAGGCAACCACAAACATGTGCAAGCGGAGAGCAAGAGAGAAGAGGAGAAAAACATTGCCGTTTGCCGTAATTTGGATGAATATTTCCTTTCAAATATTTGTTTTTCGTGACAATGCACGGGCATTAAACTAGTAGAAGGACTAATCTCAATGTACGAGTCGCACTATCCTAAATTGCTTTGGCTGCCTTGACTTTCTTCATCTACAACTTCCATGTGTCAACAATTTAATCTATACCAACAAATTTATAATAAGCATTGATTGTACCAATAAAATCGTACTAAACAATATGTTAAGTTGTCTGCCTATTTGGGTTTAGCATGACACTTATTTGGGATTAGCATGACACATAAGCATGAGCAGAACAACATGACATTGAGCGGAACAACAATTCCCACCAACAAAAGTTGAACACAAAAAAAGGAACCGAGAGGAGAGGGAGAGAGGCGAAAGAGTATCTCATCGCCGAATGGGGCGGGCGGGGTGATTATGAGACACGCTAGGATTCTGGCCGTTTTTCTGATAATTCTTGAGGCAAAATTGAGGGGGCACTACAGGAATCAGCTAATTTGCCGTCCGCCAAGGCAGACGGCAAAGGCACGAACGGCGGACGGCAAAGGCCTTTGCCATCTGCCGCGGACGGCAAAAGGCACCGGCAAAGAAAGGATCGGTAAAGACCTTCTTGGCCATCTGCTTTCTGAAGCGGACGACAAAGGGTCCTTTGCCATCAGCGGCTGACGGCAAAGAAACCCGATGACAATAAATTCGCTGTTAGTCCGTTAGGTGGCTAACGGCAGTATTTGCCGTCCGCGGCTGACGGCAAATAGCATCAGGCCTTTGTCGTCGGACGAATGACGTCAGTTGGACGTCACTGCCCACCAAGGCTTTGCCGTCCGCCGCTGTAGGCAAATGCGCTGACCCATTGCCGCCTGCCACTGTAGGCAAAGCCTTTGCCGTCCGCCACTGTAGGCAAACTGACCAAATGGTTCAGCTTTCAAAAAGCACAGGTGGCTGCCACGTGGCTTGTTTGCCATCCGCGGCGGACGGCAAAGAGCCCGTTGTCGTCGGTGGCGGACGGCAAAGAGCCTGCATTGGCTCTTTTTGTCTGGTTTTTTTAAATCCAACAATTTTCACAGCAAATATATATGACATATATAGATATATTTCACATGCTTATTTCACAGCAAACATATGACATATCCAGCACATAAGTTTCATCGTACATACATATATAGTTCCATTCATTCATACATAGCAAGTTGCACATACACATTGTTCCATCATAGCAAGCTAAGAATACTAGAAGAGAATGAACGAAAAAACAAGCACTCCATCATAGCAAGCTAGCTTCCGTGAAGTGAATGAAATCTGCAAAATGGCAAATAAGAAAGTTAGAAAAAGGTGACTAGAAGAAGAAGACTAGAAGAAAAAGTATATGTCATTTATGAGCTAACTTAGGTGAAATGGATCATTTATGAGCTAACTTAGTTGAAATGGATCGTTTATGAGCTACCTAAGGTGAAATGGATCGTTTATGAGCTAACTAAGGTGAAATGGATCATTTATGAGCTAACTTAGTTGAAATGGATCGTTTATGAGCTAACCAAGGTGAAATTGATCGTTTATGAGCTAACGTAGGTAGAATGCATCATTTTAGAGCTAACCTAGGTAAGATGGGTCATTTTGGAGCTAACCTAGGTAAAATGGGTCATTTTAGAGCTAACTTGGGTAAAATGGATCATTTATGAGCTAACTAAGGTAAAATGGGTCATTTTATAGCTAACTTAGGTAAAATGGGTCATTTTAGAGCTAACTTGGGTAAAATGGATCGTTTATGAGCTAACTAAGCTAATTATGACATTTTTGACATAAGTAAGTTAAGTACATGTCATTATTGAGCAAACCTAGTTAACTAAGCATATTAGAGCTACCGTAGGTCATTTTGGAGGAAACAAAGGTAAGTATAGATCATTTTAGAGCTAACTTAGGTAAAATGGATGGTTTTGGAGGTCAGTAAGCTTATTAAGTCATTTTGGAGGAAATAAAGCTAAGTCTAGGTCTTTATGCATTTGTTAAGCAAAACACTAGAGAAACTTACCGTGATCATGGAGGTGTAGGAGCGGGCTACTAATAATCTCGATCACTATCATCAATAAATGCATAATCATCATCACTATCATCAATGACGTGCTCATAGGATTCAGCGACATCAACATGTGGAAGGCCACCTTGACGTAATCGGTCAAGCATTGACAGGTCATCCGCAGCAGTAACCTCTTCTTGTTCCGGCTCTTCTTGTTCCTCCTCTAGGGTGATGCCAGATTCACTGTCGCTGTCTACTTCAATGTTTTGGGGTGAAGTATAGCGGTTCTTGAAACGTTTTTTGGAAAGACGTGTCTCTTGGAAGAATTCTCCTTCATATGTGTCTTGGTTAATGTGAGGTTCATAATCCTCTTCCTTTGGGGGAGATAGTCTAGCACGTGGCGGCCCTTCATAAGAGACATCCCAACCTTTCAGATTTAGATTAGTTTGGCAGGCCCACAGTAGATAGAATACTTGGGTCGCCTGTTGAGCCGTAATATAGACATGAGGAACATCTAAATGGGTGCTTTGTTTGATTTCAACTAGCCCTATACGTTCATGAGTCCTTCTAGTCTCCTTCGGCTGAAACCAAAAACATTTGAAGAGTACGACATTCGGTGGGTTTTCACCATAGAATAGAAGTTCATAAATTGCTTCAACTCTCCCATAATACTCGGTACCTCCTTCGCCGATAGCAGATACACAACAATTTTTAGACTTTCGGTCGGCCATAGATAGCTCTTTGCCATAGGTACGAAAGCGATACCTGTTGATGTCGTATTTGTGAAATGAACGGACCTTATAGTCAAAACCATTAGCGACTTGTCTCAATTCGGCGTCCATAGACTCTGAATTAGCTTACAAGTTTAATACGAAAGGATTGTTGCATTATGCACAAATTAGCGAATGAAATGAAATTGTCTAATAGAAATTACCGTTTGTTTGAACCAAGAGATGAAACCGGGATAGCCACCTCCTTGCTTTGCGAGAAGCTCATACTCTTCGACGGAATCCTTTTGTATCACCGCTCCATACGAGAGTATGGCGACGTATCGACTGTATGAAATATCCTGGAATAAGAGCAGTTCAAAGGAAATAGAAGTTGCGAAACAACGTACCGAGAACTTACTCGATGTACGGCCGCACTTCTATCAGGTTGTTGAAGATATACAATGTAATGGTCCGCCATTCTTCGTTGTCCAAAGATACTGGTTTCGAACCACTAGCTGGTGCGAGATTCCCTTTGAATAGGTTGAGGTTGGATCCACCCTTTTTAGGGTCCTTAGCATTGTACCGAGGCTTCGGATTATGCAAATGACAAATTTTGGCTTCGTAGTGTGCTGTCACGAAGTTTGCCGCCTGCTCAGTGATGAATGCCTCAGCCATCGATGCTTCAATTCTACGTTTATTTTTGCATTTTTCTCGAAGTGTCTTCTGCATCCTCTCAGTTGGGTAGCACCAACGATTTTGCACGGGACCCCCCAATCTTGCCTCGGTCGGGAGATGCAAAATCAAATGTTGCATTGGATTAAAGAAGCCCAGTGGAAAGATCTTCTCTAACTTGCAGATCAACTCCGGCGCCAACTCTTCCATTTCTTCTAGCACGCCAGGCGATAGTTCTTTCGCACAAAGTACACGGAAGAAATAGCTGAGTTCTGCCAGTACTAGCCATTCATCCTCAGGGATGAAGCCACACAATATCACCGGCATTACCCGCTCAATCCATATGTGCCAATCATGAATCTTGAGACCAAATATCTTCAATTTATCAAGATTCGCTCCCCTCTTTAGATTCGCTGCATACCCATCGGGGAACATCAACTGCTGTTGCACCCACAAGATAATTTCCCTCATAGCTGCCCTTCCAAGATTGAACCACGCCTTTGGCTTCGTCAAGTTCTGCTTTCCTTTCGATTCTTTCATTTTTTGTAACGGCCTATCACATAGCGCCACCAGATCGACTCTAGTCTTAGTATTATCCTTTGACTTCCATCTATGCCGAACAATGTACCAAAAAGTGCCTCGGCGATATTCTTCTCAGTGTGCATCACATCAATGTTGTGTGGGCAAAGGAGGTCTTTGAAGTAAGGCAGATCCCATAAGCATGTCTTGTGAGTCCAGGCGTGTTTAGAATAATACCCCTTGAAGTACCCTGGACGCTCTGGATCTGGCTTGAGAGCGTTTAACTGATCCAGGTCTGTTGGCTCGTCAACGCAGGTGGTGCGAGTTTTGACAACTCTACCTCGATGAAGTTCTTCTTGTCTTTCCTGAACTTATGGCGAGGATCCAGGAACTGTCTATGCATGTCGAAGCAAGAAAACTTGCGACCGGCCTGAAGCCAACGAAACTCAAGAGCTCCCTTGCATGTGGGGCACGGGAACCTTCCATGCACACACCAGCCAACGAATAGCGCATATGCCGGCAAGTCATGCGTCGAGTACATGTACCAGACACGCATTATGAAGTTCCGTTTGCTATAGGCGTCGTATCTCTTGAACCCATTATCCTAGGCTTCTTGCAATTCGTCCTTAAGCGGCTACATGTACATATTCATATTTTTCCCCGGATAGTTGAGCCCTGGAATTATCAACGTCAGGAAAATGTTCTTTCTTTGCATAATCTATCCCGGGGATTGAGTGGAAAGACAAATACGGACTGAGATCCAGTGCCTTTATCAAGTGAAGTCACGCTGCAACTTTACCCTTTCAATCTCCATCCAAAACATATCCAACGGTGTACGTTAGACATAGGCAAAAACTTCAGCAGTTACCAGTTTGGGCGAGGGCGGGCAGGAAATTGGGGGTTCGCGGGCTATAGCGCCATGTCCGGACCACTCCCGCGCCGCCGGAGGAGAGGAGGGGTCGCGCGCCCGGAGGAGGAGAGAGGGCAGGTCGCGCCACCGTCGCTCGGGGAGAGGAGGGGCAGCCGCCGCCGAAGAAGAGGAGGGGCGGGCGCGCCGTCGCTGGGGAGAGAAGGGGCATGCGCGCCGCCACCGAAGGAGAGGAGGGACGGGCCGCGCCGTCGCTGCGGGAGAGGAGGGCCGGCCGCGTCGGAGGACAAGGTCCATCGCTGTATAAGAGGTAATTTACAGGTCCATCGCTGCAGAAATTGGAGATGAGATTCGTCTTTGCCCCAGTACATATTTGTTCCATACTTAGGCACTTTGATTTTGGTTTAGCGTGTCAGAAGGAAAATGTACCTCAGCAGGCATTCGCAAACTTAAACGCCTCCAGCATTTTGTCTGAAAATACATATATTAAATTTCATTATTGTTGGACATGTTTGTTCATGTACATAGTGCGATGGAATCTTGGAATCTACAATTACTGCCCAGAGGTGATCACTCCTGCAGTTATCTGAGAGCAAGCAAGTTCTGCATAAGTCGTTCTAGTCTTAGGCCCAATTTTTGTTTTCTTGTTCATACTTGAACTGAGAATATTCATATTTCTCTCTATGAAAATAAAAAGAGTGTCCTGCAATTTCTACCGGTTTCATCTGTAACAATTGCTGCACATCTTTTCCCTGTTACTCTGGTTGATAACTTGATAGAGGAGCAGCCTGTATGCAAAGGAACATGCCTAGCTGGCTCTAATGCATTTTTTTTTGTTCAGATTTATTTTATTTATTTGAGTAATTTTTAACCAAACTTTTTAGCATACAAATATTGTAACTAACTGAATTTTTTCCAGGCGTGAGTACAGCATGAGTGCTCTGCTCTGAAAATTGAGAACTCTGTTGTGCCTCGCAATTTTCAGTGTTGTGGGATGGCAGAAATTGGTAAGGGAATACCTCAAGTTGGTATGAGGTTCAGAAGTGTAGATGAGGCTTGGGCATTTTGGAATGCATATGGGGGTCACACCGGCTTTGATGTGAGAAGGAGATACGCAAACAAAAGCAGACTTGATGGTCAGGTTGGTTCATGCAGATTTGTTTGTTCCAACGAGGGTCATCGAAGAAAAGGGCTAACTGAGACAGCGCCAAAGCGTTTTAGAGCTGAAACAAGAACCAATTGCCAAGCGCGTATGTGTTTCCAATTGGATCGAGAGGCCAGAAATTATGAAGTAACTAAGGTTGTGCTTGAACACAACCACTTGCTTCAATTGCCACAAACCCGCCACTTGATGATATCCCAAAGAAAGATTTCAGAACGACAAGCTTTTGAAATTGAAACCGCTGATGATTCCGGCATTATGCCACAAGCTGCACATGAGTTTGCTTCTCGCCAAGTTGGTGGACCGATTAACCTTGGATATACTTGCCGTGACCAAAAAAATCATTTGCGAACCAAGCGACAGAGGGAGTTGGCTTTTGGACAAGCTGGAAGTATGTTGAAATATTTCCATGAAAAAATTGCTGACAATCCATCATTCCAATAAGCACTACAGTTGGATTGTGAGGAGGATATAACCAACATATTCTGGGCTGATGCTCAAATGATCCTTGACTATGCACATTTTGGTGATGTTGTCACTTTTGACACTACTTTTGGCACAAATAAAGAGTATAGGCCATTTGGTGTTTTTCTTGGGCTCAATCAGTTCATAGAAACCACTATTTTTGGTGCTGCCTTGCTGTTTGATGAAACGAAGGACTCATTTATATGGCTATTTGTAACGCCCTCGATGCGGCTATATCTCCCATGTGTCGAAGCACGACTTAGAGGCATAACCGCATTGAAAGCATTGTCGCAAGTGAGGTAATCTTCACACAACCCATGTAAATACATAAGGGAAAGAGATACATAGTTGGCTTACAGTCGCCACTTCACACAATACATAAATAAACATCCATCATCCAGATTACATTCAAGGTCCGACTACGGAACCAAAATAAAAGAAGACTACCCCAAATGCCACACAGATCCCCGATCGTCCCAACTGGGCTCCACTACTGATCATCAGGAAAAGACACATAGTAACGACCACGTTCCTCGTCGAACTCCCACTTGAGCTCGGTTCGTCACCTGCACTTGGCCTCGTCGGCACTCGCAACTGTTTTGGTAGAATCTGTGAGTCACGGGACTCAGCAATCTCACACCCGCGAGATCAAGACTATTTAAGCTTATAGGAAGGACAGAGTTGTGAGGTGGAGCTGCAGCAGCGACTAGCATATATGGTGGCTACATTCGCAAAAGAGAGCGGGAAGAGAAGCAAGGCACGGTCGTGAAGCTAGTAGCGATCAAGAAGTGATCTGAACTACTTACGTCAAACATAACTCCAACACCGTGTTCACTTCCGGACTCCGAGAAGAGACCATCACGGTTACACACGCGTTGATGTGTTTTAATTAAGGTCAACTTCAGGTTTTCTACAACCGGACATTAACAAATTCCCATCTGCCTCATAAACGCGGGCACGGCTTTGAAAGATAATACCTGCAGGGTGTCCCAACTTAGCCCATTATAAGCTCTCACGGTCAACGAAGGATATTCCTTCTACCGGGAAGACCCGATCAGTCTCGGAATCCCGGACTACAAGACATTTCGACAGCAATAAAACAAGACCAGCAAAGCCGCCCGAATGTGCCGACAAATCCCGATAGGGGCTGCACATATCTCGTTCTCGTGGCACACCGGATGAGCAGTCCCATACAACTAAAACCAGACCTCAAGTTTCCTTGAGGGGCGCCGCAAAGCACTCTAGTTTGGGCCAACACTCGGAGGAGCATTGGCGGGGGGTTAAATAAAGATGACCCTCGGGCTCGCGAAAACCCGGGGAAAAAGGCTTAGGTGGCAAATGGTAAAACCAAAGTTGGGCCTTCTGGACGAGTCTTATTCAAAGCGAACTGTCAAGGGGTCCCATAAATCACCCAACCGTAAGGAACGCGAAAATCAAGGAACATAACACCGGTATGACGGAAACTAGGGCGGCAAGAGTGGAACAAAACACCAGGCATAAGGCCGAGTCTTCCACCCTTTACCAAGTATATAGATGCATTAATTATAGCAGATATATTGTGATATCCCCAACAAGTAAACATGTTCCAATAAGGAACAACATCTCCATATTCCAACAAGGAACAAACTTCATCTTCACCTGCAACTAGCAACGCTATAAGAGGGGCTGAGCAAAGCGGTAACATAGCCAATCAACGGTTTGCTAGGAAAGGATGGTTAGGGGCTGGACATGGCAATATGGGTGGCATGATATAGCAAGTGATAGGCATCGTAGCATAGGCATAGCAAAAGAGCGAGCATCTAGCAAGCAAAGATAGAAGTGATTTCGAGGGTATGGTCATCTTGCCTGCAAGGTTCTCAGAGTTGTCGAAAGCTTGATCCTTGTAAGCGTTCTCAACAGGTTCCTCGTTCACGTACTCGTCTCCCAGATCTACCCAAAGCAAGAACACAAACAATGGAACCACAATAAATCACGGTGCAATGCACAAGCAACATGATGCAAAACATGGCATGATATGTGAGATGTGATATGCAATGCGTATGCATGCTCCGGAAGGAAAATGATGAACCAGGAATCAAATTGGCAAACCAAGTATGCCGCTGGAAAGGTGAGATGGTTTCGGTTGAAATCGATATAAAGATCACCGAAATCGGATGCACGTTTTGCAAATGACAAGCAAAACAAGAATGGCACAAATCTGCCATTAACAGCATGATGCCACATAGCAAGCAACAAGAAATTAAGCTACTGCACCCAAACGTACCAACAAAGCATATGGCAGTGACCTACTCAAGATGCTTGACAAAAGATGAACACTGAGCTACGGCTAATTCACACATTAACAGGTCCAAACAAGCATGGCAAAAGTGCAATATATATCAGCTTCACAGACTTAGGAAAATACTGAACATGGCAGAATCAGCATCAGGAAGCAATGTTCAGAGCAAGCAAACAATATGCTACAGGAACTTATAATAGCAAAACAAGGCATGGCATGAATCTACTCAAAGCATAGAACAAAAGTCCCTTACTGACCATAAGCCAAAAAGGATCAGAAAATATAATAACACCCATGTCAATATAGCAAGTTTCGTTAACAGATTCAGCAACAGGGCATGACAAAAACAGATAACAGGTAGGCATGTTTAAGAGCTCTATGCACTCCCTAAAGAGCATTACATGATAAACTAAGCATACCTACATCAAGAAGACATGGCATAGAAACTATACATGGCAATAACAACATCATAGCATACACGGATCAACTACAACAACCTTGGCAAAATTGAATAACATGTAAACAATCTGCCAGGAAACATTTTATAGCAGAAGTAGAGCTCGATTGACTCAAGCTATGGCACTCCATAATTTAAAACAAGGGCATGTATGGATAGAGAATAACCATATGTTCAAAACATCCTTACTGAAGTATCTCAAAATATGCCTGGATCTCTCGGTAGCAACAAGTTAACATGGCATAAAAATATCAGCAAAACAGGGGCTGAAATCAGCAACATCATGAAGCCTAGTTTGCATGCTTGTGCTAGTCACCACAGAGATCACAAAAATACATGGCATACACCCCTGTAAAGATGGCATGGCATATTACAAAACACATGTAGGACTCAAGATCATAGGATGCACACATCAATCATGGCAAAAATGACAAAAGTGCATGTTCTGATAATAATCTGAAACTAACATCACATAGCCCTCTTCCAACAGCATTTCGGGCACCAAGATGATCTCAAATGTAAATGATGCAATGGAGTGAAATGATCTACTCTTCGAGGCGAACAATTCGGTATGCTATACGCCCCAAACGGAGCCACAGGTGCAGAATTATGGCATGAAGAAAATGCAATAAAATAATGACAGAATAAAAACTTAGAGGATTTCGGGGCTCGGGGAAAAGTCAACCGTCTCGGATCTAGATCGGATCCAGGCCTTGGGGGCGGCGGCTCGAGGTTTGCCGGCCGGAGAGGAGGAAGGAGAGGCAGGCAGGCGGGGGCCGGACGGACGCGCGGCCGGGCGACGGCGGCGAGATACGGCGGCGCGGGCGGCGGGCGACCGAGGCCGGGCGATGAAGGCGAGGCGGCGGTTGGCGACGCTGGCCGAGGCGGCTGGCGGCGCTGGGCGGCGGGCGGCGAGGGCGAGGGCGGGGCCGGGACGGGCTGGCGGGAACTGGCGCGACCGGGCGGCGATGGGGCGTGGCCCGCCACGTGGCGGCGCGCGAGTGGTCCGGGGTGGCGGCGGACGCGTCGGCTCCGTCGGCCGTGTCCGCGGCGCGGAGAGGAGCGGGCTAGGGTTTCGTCCGATTTCGGGAAGGAGCTATATTTATAGGTAGAAGGAGCTAGGAAGCTCCAAATGAGGTGCGGTTTTCGCACACGATCGTGATCAAGCGGCGATGGACATGGAATTGACTTAGATGGGTTATTGGGCTGTTTTGGGGGGTGTTGGGCTGCAACTTAAAAGAGGCCTTTGCGAGAGTGCGGTTAACCGTTGGAGTACCAAACGAGCTCCAAATGACCCGAAACTTGACAGGTGGTCTACGGTGGTGTACCAAGGCCACTTGACAAACCTCGGTCCATTCCGAGAAAGTTTAGTACCGCTCACGGAAAAATATAAAAGGGGCGCCGGGGACATAGGAGTGCGGATTGCAAAACGGACAACGGGAAAATGCTCGGAATCATGAGACGAACACGTATGCAAATGAGATGCACATGATGACATGATATGAAATGCATGACATGGACAAAATGCAAAAATGAAGAAAACCCAACCACGGAGGGAATATCATATCACAATGCCGAAAATGGCAAGAGTTGGAGTTACAAATATGGGAAGTTACATCCGGGGTGTTACAACACTCCACCACTACAAGAGGATCTCGTCCCGAGATCTAGGACTGAAAGAACTCCGGATATTCAGAACGGAGGTGATCCTCGCGCTCCCAGGTGGCTTCTCGGTCGGAATGGTGTGACCACTTCACTTTCAGGAATTTGATTGACTTGTTGCGAGTCTTGCGCTCGGTTTCTTCAACAATAGCAACGGGGTGCTCATGATAAGAGAGATCTTCTTGGAGGTCAATTTCTTCGAAGTTGATAGTGCGCTCAGGAGTCTTGAAGCACTTGCGAAGCTGTGACACGTGAAACACATCGTGCACGTTCGTGAAGTTGGACGGAAGCTCAAGTTGATAGGCGAGATCGCCTCTTTTGCCAATGATCTTGAAAGGACCCACGTATCTAGGGGCAAGCTTCCCTTTGATACCGAAGCGACGAGTGCCTTTCATTGGAGAGACGCGGAGGTAGACATGGTCTCCGATTTCAAAAGCCACATCATGGTGCTTGTCATCATAATAGCTCTTCTGGCGCGATTGCGCGGCTTTGAGATTCTCACGAATGACTTTGCACATTTCTTCGGCTTCTGTGATCAAGTCGTTAACAAGAAGTTGGCGTTCACCTGTCTCGGACCAATTGAGAGGAGTACGGCACTTTCTGCCATAGAGAATTTCGAATGGGGCCTTGCCCGAACTCGCTTGGAAGCTGTTGTTGTAGGAGAACTCGGCATATGGAAGACAATCTTCCCACTTCATACCGAAAGAGATGACACAAGCCCTGAGCATATCTTCAAGGATTTGATTGACTCGCTCGACTTGGCCACTTGTTTGAGGATGGAAAGCTGTCTTTGAAACGAATGTTGGTGCCCATGGCCTTCTGAAAAGAATCCCAAAACTTGGAGGTAAAGATGCTGCCACGGTCTGAAGAGATCAATTGTGGAATGCCGTGCAAGGAGACAATCCTGGATGTGTATAGCTCTGCCAACTGAGCTGCTGTGATAGACTCTTTGATAGGAAGAAAATGAGCCACTTTAGTAAGCTTGTCAATGACAACAAAGATAGCATCATTTCCACGCTTGGACTTAGGAAATCCAGTCATGAAGTCCATTTCGATATGATCAAACTTCCATTCTGGAATAGCAAGAGGTTGAAGGAGACCAGCTGGTCGTTGGTGTTCTTCTTTCACCCTTCGGCAGACATCACACTCATTCACGAATTGAGCAATTTCTCGCTTCATTAGAGTCCACCAATATGACTGCTTGAGGTCATGGTACATCTTCGTACTTCCAGGATGAATGGATAGAAGGGAATTGTGTGCCTCGTTCATAATGACTTTACGTAGATCACCCTTAGGAACCACAATCCGGTCCTCGAAGAAAAGAGTATCTTTGTCATCAATGTGGAAGCACTTGTATTTGGAAATGCCCTTGTCGATACCACGTTTCACCCTTTTCACCATGGTATCCAGGAGTTGAGCCTCACGAATCTGATCTTCCAAATTAGGAGAGATTATGAGGTTGGCAAGAAAACCTTGAGGAACAACTTGAAGATTCAGCTTGCGGAAAGCTTCACAGAGATCCGGTTGGAAGGGCTTGAGGATTAAACTGTTGCAATAAGCCTTCCTGCTCAAAGCATCTGCAATCACATTGGCCTTGCCGGAGTATATTCAATACTTGGGTTGTACTCTTGAATCATTTTGACCCATCGAGTTTGCACGAGGTTGAGGTTGGGTTGAGTGAAGATATACTTGAGACTCTTGTGATCGGTGAATATGTCCACTTTCCTTCCCAACAAGAGATGTCTCCATGTTATCAATGCATGGACAACTGCCGCCAACTCAAGATCGTGAGTGGGGTAGTTCTTTTCGTTGAGCTTCGGTGACGAGAGGTATAGGACACAACTCTCTTCTCTTGCATTAACACAGCACCGAGACCTTGAAGAGAAGCATCACAGAAAACTTCGAATGGCTTGGATTCATCAGGAGGAGTCAAGACAGGAGCTGTGACGAGTTTCTCTTTGAGGGTGTTGAAAACAACGTCACACTCAGGAGACCAGACATACTTCACATGCTTATGGAGGAGGTTGGAAAGAGGCTTTGCAATCTTGGAGAAGTTCTCAACGAATCTTCGGCAATAGCTTGCAAGACCAAGAAAGCTGCGAAGCTGCTTGACATTCTGAGGAGGTTCCCAATTCACAACTGCAGACACCTTCTCGGGATTAACAGCGATGCCCTTGGCGGAGATGATATGACCAAGGTAAAGAACTTCATCAAGCCAAAATTCACATTTGGAAAACTTCGCATAGAATTGATACTCTCTGAGCTTGTCGAGCACCAATCGCAAATGTTTGGCATGATCCTTCTTATTCTTGGAGAAGACCAAAATATCATCAAGATAGACCAAGACGAATTCATTGGTGTAGGGGTTGAAGATGAAGTTCATCATCCGAGAGAATGTTGGAGGATCATTGACAAGACCGAAAGACATGACAGTATATTCATAAGAACCAAAGCTTGTTCGAATGCTGTCTTGGGAATATCTTGTTCACGAATGCGAATCGATGATAACCCATACGAAGGTCAAGCTTGGAGAACACTTTAGCACCTTTGAGTTGCTCGAAAAGCTCATTGATGTTGGGAAGTGGATACTTGTTCTTGATAGTCTTCTTATTCAATGGACGGTAATCGGCGCAAAGTCGGTCCGTGCCATCCTTCTTCCGGACAAAAGAACACCACAACCCCAAGGAGATGAACTCGGTCCGATCAAACCCAGACGCTCTTGTTCATCGAGCTGCTTCTTCAATTCCTTCAGCTCATTAGGTCCAAGCTTGTATGGGCGCTTGCAAACGGGTTGATGCAGGGCTCAAGATCGATAACGGATTCAACTGGCCGGTGAGGAGGCATTCCTGGAAGCTCTTCTGGAAAGACATCTTGGTACTCACAAACGACTGGAATCTGAGAGATAGCATCCAGTTCGCCCTTCTCATTGAGAGAAAACAACCGAATGGTTTCATCACTAGCGGCATAGATGATCACATCGTCAGAAGAGTGAGTCAATTGAATTTCCCTGGCAGCACAATCAAGCTGAGCTTTGTGCTGAGAAAGCCAGTCCATCCCGAGAATAAGATCAATATCCGAGTCACCAAGGACAAATGGTTAGCCAGAAATCTATAGTCGCCCATCTTGATACCGACATTCGGAACCAAAACTCGAGAAGTCATTTCCTTAGCCGGAGAAACAATAGACAAAGGTCTCGGCAATACTTGAGTAACCAAATCATGCATAGCCACAAAAGGTCTTGAGATGAAAGAATGCGATGCACCAGTATCAAATAAGACTTTTGCAGGAATATCATTAACTGAGAGATTACCCATTATCACATCAGAAGAATCCTCTGCTTGAGCTGCATTCATCATGTTCACCTTTGCAGACTTGGGATTATGCTTGACCACTGCATTGCTGGAAGATCTCACAGGAGGAGGAGGCGGAAGGCGCCTTTGGTTGAAGCACTTGTTCGCATAGTGACCTTCTGCGACATTTGTTGCAAGTCACCTCGAGAGCGGACGGTGATAAGGAGCATTTGACCTTGGAGCTTGAGAATTAGACTTGTTACGATAGCTTTGGGTTGGGTGGGTGGGAAGATCCACGACCACCTGAGTTCTTCTGTTGATAAGGGTGTGAAGCGGAGGAGGAGGAAGGTAGAACTTCGCTGCTTAGCTGCCACTTGAGAGGAAGAAGAAGACTGAACTGCATCCCCGATTCTCTTCTTAGAAGCCTCACATTTGAGCTGGGCAGCTTCTTGCTTGATGCCATGTTGTAGAATTCATCATACTTTTCTTGCTCAAAAAGCACGAGAGCTAATTGCAGATCTTCTCCGAGTCCACCTCTGAATTGATAGATCATACTCTTTTCATCGTGGACGTCTTGCTTAGCGAAGCGAAGCGAGTTCTCGAACTGGATATTGTATTGATACACAGACATGTTGCCTTGCTTGAGATTGCGGAACTCCTCACGCTTGCCTCAACAACACTTTTGGAATGTGGTGAGCTCAAGTCTCGGCGGAACTCATCCCTGTAATGACACGACCTCCTCTGGAATCTTTGTATTCTGGTACCACTCAGCAGCTTGGTCCTTGAGTTGAAGCGAAGCAAACTTGACAAAGTCCTCGTGTCCGACATTGCTACATTCAAAATGTTTGCAGATGTCCACAAGCCAATCGTCGGTGTCTGTGGCCTCGGCACGAAGCTGAAAGACTTCGCTGATTAGCGAGGAACTGATTGAGAGTAGCAAAGTGCGGCTGGTTGTTGCCTTGGCCTTGATTTCCTTGATTGCCTTGCCCTTGGGTGCGCTCTTGCAAGAGTTGCAAAATCATCGAGCATTGGCATTGGTGGCTGCCATGATAGCTTGCCATGCCTCCGGAGGCGGAGGCGGAGGTGGAGGGTTCGATCGACTCCCATCATTGCGTCCGGATTGAGGACGCGTTGGCGGAGCCATCTCAAGAGGGTGACATCCGTTAGCACTTTGATGACAGATAGACAAGTTGAATCAACGGATAGAAATTGCAACATATAGTCTTCACAATAAACATTCGAACAAGGATGAACGAATGAATTCCAAAGTTAACATCACACGTCCATTATGGTGATAAGCCACTTGATTAAGGGTTGATGAAAAAAAACAAGGTACGACTGGAACAAATAAGTGGTAAGGATTACCCAATCACAAACCAAATATCTGCGGGAAGAAATGCTAAGAGCTACTTGAATCCCACCTATAAACTCCCGAAACTTTCTGGTTATGCAATCTGGTGTTGGGGATACACAAAATATATCACCCAAACTAACAATACCTAGATCCAGCTGTATCCATCCATCAACACATAACCAAGAAACCTTCGGAAATCGTGTACCTCGACCTTCGAAAAACATCCGTTATATGAGTCATGGCAATACTCCCGAGCTCGGCCCAGTACTGGGTTATCGGGGTTATCTCACCAACAACTGTACAAAAGAGATTTTGATGTCGGCAAAACTCGGTATTCAGAACTGCAGCGATAAAATTGTGGCGACAACACCTCGGAGCTCAACTCCCCGGGACACTGCCACAACCCCTAAATGTCAGGAGGCACCAAGAACAATGTTCTTGTCACAAAACCATCGGAACGATTCCAAGATACCCGCGTGATCCTAAAATTTTTTTTAGTGAAATTTGAGGAGAGGAGAGTCAAAACTTCTACGTCAGGAGACCTCACCAGAGCGACGAAGGGACTGAGGATTAAAAAGAATACTACTCTCCGATATATATAATCCTAAGACTCAAAACATTTTTGTTCTAGACTCAACAACGCCAGCAAACAATCAAGCAGGGGGCTCCTAAGTCGGGGATGGCTCTGATACCAACTTGTAACACCCTCGATGCGGCTATATCTCCCACATGTCGAAGCACGACTTAGAGGCATAACCGCATTGAAAGCATTGTCGCAAGTGAGGTAATCTTCACACAACCCATGTAAATACATAAGGGAAAGAGATACATAGTTGGCTTACAGTCGCCACTTCACACAATACATAAATAAACATCCATCATCCGGATTACACTCAAGGTCCGACTACGGAACCAAAATAAAAGAAGACTACCCCAAATGCCACACAGATCCCCGATCGTCCCAACTGGGCTCCACTACTGATCATCAGGAAAAGACACATAGTAACGACCACGTTCCTTGTCGAACTCCCACTTGAGCTCGGTTGCATCATCTGCACTGGCCTCGTCGGCACCTACAACTGTTTTGGTAGAATCTGTGAGTCACGGGGACTCAGCAATCTCACACCCGCGAGATCAAGACTATTTAAGCTTATAGGAAGGACAGAGTTGTGAGGTGGAGCTGCAGCAAGCGACTAGCATATATGGTGGCTACATTCGCAAAAGAGAGCGGGAAGAGAAGCAAGGCACGGTCGTGAAGCTAGTAGCGATCAAGAAGTGATCCTGAACTACTTACGTCAAACATAACTCCAACACGTGTTCACTTCCGGACTCGCCGAGAAGAGACCATCACAGTTACACACGCGTTGATGTGTTTTAATTAAGGTCAACTTCAGGTTTTCTACAACGGACATTAACAAATTCCCATCTGCCTCATAACCGGCACGGCTTTCAAAGATAATACCTGCAGGGTGTCCCAACAGCCCATTATAAGCTCTCACGGTCAACGAAGGATATTCCTTCTACGGGAAGACCCGATCGATCTCGGAATCCCGGACTACAAGACATTTCGACAGCAATAAAACAAGACCAGCAAAGCCGCCCGAATGTGCCGACAAATCCCGATAGGAACTGCACATATCTCGTTCTCAAGGCACACCGGATGAGCAGTCCGTACAACTAAAACCAGACCTCAAGTTTCTCGAGGGGCGCTGCAAAGCACTCTAGTTTGGGCCAACACTCGAGGAGCATTGGCCGGGGGTTAAATAAAGATGACCCTCGGGCTCGCGAAACCCGGGGAAAAAGGCTTAGGTGGCAAATGGTAAAACCAAAGTTGGGCCTTCTTTGGGCGAGTCTTATTCAAAGCGAACTGTCAAGGGGTCCCATAAATCACCCAACCGTAAGGAACGCGAAAATCAAGGAACATAACACGGTATGACGGAAACTAGAGGCGGCAAGAGTGGAACAAAACACCGGGCATAAGGCCGAGTCTTCCACCCTTTACCAAGTATATAGATGCATTAATTATAGCAGATATATTGTGATATCCCAACAAGTAAACATGTTCCAATAAGGAACAACATCTCCATGTTCAACAAGGAACAAACTTCATCTTCACCTGCAACTAGCAACGCTATAAGAGGGGCTGAGCAAAGCGGTAACATAGCCAATCAACGGTTTGCTAGGAAAGGATGGTTAGGGGCTGGACATGGCAATATGGGTGGCATGATATAGCAAGTGATAGGCATCGTAGCATAGGCATAGCAAAAGAGCGAGCATCTAGCAAGCAAAGATAGAAGTGATTTCGAGGGTATGGTCATCTTGCCTGCAAGGTTCTCAGAGTTGTCGAAAGCTTGATCCTCGTAAGCGTTCTCAACAGGTTCCTCGTTCACGTACTCGTCTCCCGGCTCTACCCAAAGCAAGAACACAAACAATGGAACCACAATAAATCACGGTGCAATGCACAAGCAACATGATGCAAAACATGGCATGATATGCGAGATGTGATATGCAATGCGTATCGTGCTCGGAAGGAAAATGATGAACCAGGCATCAACTTGGCAAACCAAGTATGCCGCTGGAAAGGTGAGATGATTTCGGTTGAAATCGATATAAAGATCACCGAATCGGATGCACGGTTTGCAAATGACAAGCAAAACAAGAATGGCACAAATCGCCATTAACAAACATGATGCCACATAGCAAGCAACAAGAAATTAAGCTACTGCACCCAAACGTACCAACAAAGTATATGGCAGTGACCTACTAAAGATGCTTGACAAAAGATGAACACTGATCTACGGCTAATTCACACATTAACAGGTCCAAACAAGCATGGCAAAAGTGCAAAATATATCAGCTTCACAGACTTAGGAAAATCTTGAACATGGCGAGAATCAGCATCGAGGAAGCAATGTTGAGCAAGCAAACAAAATGCTACATGAACTTATAATAGCAAAACAAGGCATGGCATGAATCTACTCAAAGCATAGAACAAAAGTCCCTTCTCGACCATAAGCCAAAAGGATCAGAAAATATAATAACACCCATGTCAATATAGCAAGTTTCGTTAACAGATTCAGCAACAGGGCATGACAAAAACAGATAACAGGTAGGCATGTTTAAGAGCTCGATGCACTCCCTAAAGAGCATTACATGTAGGACTCAAGATCATACACCCCTGTAAAGATGGCATGGCATATTACAAAACACATGTAGGACTCAAGATCATAGGATGCACACATCAATCATGGCAAAAATGACAAAAGTGCATGTTCTGATAATAATCTGAAACTAACATCACATAGCCCTCTTCTAACAGCATTTCGGGCATCAAGATGATCTCAAATGTAAATGATGCAATGGAATGAAATGATCTAATCTTCGAGACGAACAATTAGGTATGCTATACGCCCCAAACGGAGCCACAGGTGCAGAGTTATGGCATGAAGAAAATGCAATAAGATAATGACAGAATAAAAACTTAGAGGATTTCGGGGCTCGGGGAAAAGTCAACCGTCTCGGATCTAGATCGGATCCAGAGCGCGCGGCGGCGGCGGCTCGAGGTTTGCCGGCCGGAGAGGAGGAAGGAGAGGTCGGGGCGGGACGGGCCGGCCGGACGCTTGGCGGCCGGGCGGCGGGCGACCGAGGCCGGGCGACGGCGGCAAGGTGGTGGCGACGCTGGCGGTCGGGCGGCGCGGGGCGGCGCGAGCCGCTGGGGCCGGGACGGCCTGGCGGGCTGGCGCGCGGCGGGCGGCGATGTGGGCGCTGCCCGCCACGTGGCGGCGCCAGCGAGTGGTTCGAGGCGGCGGGCGGACGCGTCCGGCTCCGTCCGGACGTGTCCGGCGGCGCGGAGAGGAGCGGGGCTAGCGTTTCGTCCGGATTTCGGGGAAGGGAGCTATATTTATAGGTAGAAGGAGCTAGGAAGCTCCAAATGAGGTGCGGTTTTCACCCACACGGTCGTGATCAAACGGCGATGGACATGGAAGTGACTTAGATTGGTTATTGGGCTGTTTTGGAGGGGTGTTGGGCTACAACTTAAAAGAGGCCTTTGCGAGAGTGCGGTTAACCGTTGGAGTACCAAACGAGCTCCAAATGACCCGAAACTTGACAGTGGTCTACCGGTGGTGTACCAAGGCCACTTGACAAACCTCGGTCCATTCCGAGAAAGTTTAGTACCCGCTCACGGAAAAATGTAAAAGGGGCGCCGGGGACATAGGAGTGCCGGATTGCAAAAGCGGACAACGGGAAAATGCTCGGAATCATGAGACGAATACGTATGCAAATGAGATGCACATGATGACATGATATGAAATGCATGACATGGACAAAATGCAAAAATGAAGAAAAACCCAACCACGGAGGGAATATCATATCACAATGCCGAAAATGGCAAGAGTTGGAGTTACAAATATGGAAAGTTACATCCGGGGTGTTACACTATTTGAGACTTTTCTAGCTGCACATAATGGACGACAACCTAGAACTATTTATACGGATCAAGATGTAGCAATGGGAAAAGCTATAGAGAAAGTATTCACGGAATCATATCACGGGCTGTGCACCTTTCACATTATGATGAATGATGTCAAACATTTATCTCCAGTCAAGGATGATGAGAAAGATGAAGGGGAGGTGGAAGAGGAAGATGAAGGGGAGGAGGAATATCATATTCTCTCCGATTTTAGTGCTTGTATTGAAGGAAATATGCCCTAGAGGCAATAATAAAGTTATTATTTATTTCCTTATTTCATGATAAATGTTTATTATTCATGCTAGAATTGTATTAACCGGAAACATGATACATGTCTGAATACATAGACAAACATATAGTCACTAGTATGCCTCTACTTGACTAGCTCATTAATCAAAGATGGTTATGTTTCCTAACCATAGACATGTGTTGTCATTTGATTAATGGGATCACATCATTAGGAGAATGATGTGATTGACATGACCCATTCCGTTAGCCTAGCACTTGATCGTTTAGTATATTGCTATTGCTTTCTTCATGACTTATACATGTTCCTGTAACTATGAGATTATGCAACTCCCGTTTACCGGAGGAACACTTTGGGTGCTACCAAACGTCTGGCGAATCGGGTGATTATAAAGGAGTACTACAGGTGTCTCCAAAGGTACATGTTGGGTTGGTGTATTTTGAGATTAGGTTTTGTCACTCCGATTGTCGGAGAGGTATCTCTGGGCCCTCTCGGTAATGCACATCACTATAAGCCTTGCAAGCAATGTAGCTAATGAGTTAGTTACGGAATGATGCATTACGCAACAAGTAAAGAGACTTGCCGGTAATGAGATTGAACTAGGTATTGGATACCGACGATCGAATCTCGGGCAAGTAACATACCGATGACAAAGGGAACAACGTATGTTGTTATGCGGTTTGACCGATAAAGATCTTCGTAGAATATGTAGGAGCCAATATGAGCATCCAGGTTCCGCTATTGGTTATTGACCAAGAATAGTTCTAGGTCATGTCTACATAGTTCTCGAACCCGTAGGGTCCGCACGCTTAAGGTTTCGATGATAGTTATATTATGAGTTTATGAGTTTTGATGTACCGAAGGAGTTCGGAGTCCCGGATGAGATCGGGGACATGACGAGGAGTCTCGAAATGGTCGAGACATAAAGATCGATATATTGGACGACTATATTCGGAGTTCGGAAAGGTTCCGAGTGATTCGGTATTTTGAGTCTGGGAGAGTTACGGAATTCGCCGGAGAGTATATGGGCCTTATTGGGCCATACGGGAATAGAGGAGAGAGGCCAAAGGGGAGGCCTGCGCCCCCCCCTCTGGTCCGACTGGACAAGGGCACAGCCCCCTTTCCTTCTCCCTCTCCCCTCTTTCCCTTCTCCTACTCCAACAAGGAGGTGGAATCCTACTAGGACTAGGGAGTCCTAGTAGGACTCCACACTTGCGCGCCTCCTCCTAGGGCCGGCCTCCTCCGCCTTGCTCCTTTATATCTGGGGCAGGGGCACCCATGACACACAAGTTGATCTACGGATCGTTCCTTAGCCGTGTGCGGTGCCCCCTCCACCATATTCCACCTCGGTCATATCGTCGGAGTTTAGGCGAAGCCCTGCGCCGATAGAGCATCATCATCGCCACCACGCCGTCGTCTTGTGGAACTCATCCCGACACTTTGCTGGATCGAGTCCGGGATCGTCATCGAGCTGAACGTGTGCTGAACTCGGAGGTGCCGTACGCTCGGTACTTGGATCGGTCGGATCGTGAAGACGTACGACTACATCAACCGTGTTGTCATAATGCTTCCGCTTACGGTCTATGAGGGTACGTGGACAATACTCTCCCCTCTCGTTGCTATGCCATCACCATGATCTTGCGTGTGCGTAGGAAATTTTTTGAAATTACTATGTTCCCCAACAGTGGCATCCGAGCCAGGTTTTATGCGTAGATGTCATATGCACGAGTAGAACACAAGTAAGTTGTGGGCGATACAAGTCATACTGCTTACCAGCATGTCATACTTTGGTTCAGCGGTATTGTGAGATGAAGTGGCCCGGACCGACACTACGCGTACACTTACGCGAGACTGGTTTCACCGCTGCGAGCACTCGTTGCTTAAAGGTGACTGGCGGGTGTCTGTCTCTCTCACTTTAGTTGAACCGAGTGTGGCTACGCCCGGTCCTTGCGAAGGTTAAAACAGCACCAACTTGACAAACTATTGTTGTGGTTTTGATGCGTAGGTAAGAACGGTTCTTGCTCAGCCCGTAGCAGCCACGTAAAACTTGCAACAACAAAGTAGAGGACGTCTAACTTGTTTTTGCAGGGCATGTTGTGATGTGATATGGTCAAGACATGATGCTATATTTTATTGTATGAGATGATCATGTTTTGTAACCGAGTTATCGGCAACTGGCAGGAGCCATATGGTTGTCGCTTTATTGTATGAAATGCAAACGTCATGTAATTGCTTTACTTTATCACTAAGCGGTAGCGATAGTCGTAGAAGCAATAGTTGGCGAGACGACAACGATGCTACGATGGAGATCAAGGTGTCGCGCAGGTGACGATGGTGATCACGACGGTGCTTCGGAGATGGAGATCACAAGCACAAGATGATGATGGCCATATCATATCACTTATATTGATTGCATGTGATGTTTATCCTTTATGCATGTTATCTTGCTTTGATTGACGGTAGCATTATAAGATGATCTCTCACTAAATATCAAGAAGTGTTCTCCCTGAGTATGCACCGTTGCGAAAGTTCTTCGTGCTGAGACACCACGTGATGATCGGGTGTGATAGGCTCTATGTTCAAATACAACGGGTGCAAAACAGTTGCACACGCGGAATACTCAGGTCAAACTTGACGAGCCTAGCATATACAGATATGGCCTCGGAACACGGAGACCGAAAGGTCGAACGTGAATCATATAGTAGATATGATCAACATAGTGATGTTCACCATTGAAATTACTCCATCTCACGTGATGATCGGACATGGTTTAGTTGATTTGGATCACGTAATCACTTAGATGACTAGAGAGATGTCTATCTAAGTGGGAGTTCTTAAGTAATATGATTAATTGAACTTTAATTTATCATGAACTTAGTCCTGGTAGTATTTTGCAAATTATGTTGTAGATCAATAAGCTCGCGTTGTTGCTTCCCTATGTTTTTTATATGTGTTCCTAGAGAAAATTGTATTGAAAAATGTTAGTAGCAATGATGCGGATTGGATCCGTGATCGGAGGTTTATCCTCATTGCTGCACAGAAGAATTATGTTCTTAATGCACCGCTAGGTGACAGACCTATTGCAGGAGCTGAAGGAAATATGCCCTAGAGGCAATAATAAAGTTATTATTTATTTCCTTATATCATGATAAATGTTTATTATTCATGCTAGAATTGTATTAACCGGAAACATAATACATGTGTGAATACATAGACAAACAGAGTGTCACTAGTATGCCTCTACTTGACTAGCTCGTTAATCAAAGATGGTTATGTTTCCTAACCATAGACATGAGTTGTCATTTGATTAACGGGATCACATCATTAGGAGAATGATCTGATTGACATGACCCATTCCGTTAGCCTAGCACTTGATCGTTTAGTATGTTGCTATTGCTTTCTTCATGACTCATACATGTTCCTGTAACTATGAGATTATGCAACTCCGTTTACGGAGGAACACTTTGGTAGTACCAAACGTCACTGGCGAATCGGGTGATTATAAAGGAGTACTACAGGTGTCTCCAAAGGTACTTGTTGGGTTGGTGTATTTGAGATTAGGTTTTGTCACTCCGATTGTCGGAGAGGTATCTCTGGGCCTTCTCGGTGATACACATCACATAAGCCTTGCAAGCATTACAACTAATGAGTTAGTTGTAAGATGATGTATTACGGAACGAGTAAAGAGACTTACCAGTAACGAGATTGAACTAGGTATTGGATACCGACGATCGAATCTCGGGTAAGTAACATACCGATGACAAAAGGAACAACGTATATCGTTATGCGGTTTGACCGATAAAGATCTTCGTAGAATATGTAGGAACCAATATGGGCATCCAGGTTTCGCTATTGGTTATTGACCGAAAATGGTTCTAGGTCATGTCTACATAGTTCTCGAACCCGTAGGGTCCGCACGCTTAACGTTTCGATGATAGTTCATTATGAGTTTATAAGTTTTGATGTACCGAAGGTTGTTCGGAGTCCCGGATGTGATCACGGACATGACGAGGAGTCTCGAAATGGTCGAGACATAAAGATTGATATATTGGAAGCCTACATTTGGACATCGGAAATGTTCCGAGTGAAATCGGAATTTTTCGAGTACCGGAGGTTACGGAACCCCGGGAACTATATGGGCCATAGTGGGCCTTGGTGGAAAGGAGAAAGGGCCAGCCCTAGGTGGCGCGCGCCCCCTTCCCTAGTCCTACTAGGACTAGGAAAGGTGGGCCGGCCCCCCTCTCTCTCTTTCCCCCTCCGGTGAATCCTATTCCAACTAGGATTGGAGGGGGAATCCTACTCCCGGAGGGAGTAGGACTCCCTGGCGCGCCTCCTCATGGCCGGCCCCCCTCCCCTTGGCTCCTTTATATCACAGGCGGGGGCACCCTAGGACACACAAGTTGATCTACGGATCGTTCCTTAGCCGCAGCGGTGCCCCCTCCACCATATTCCACTTGGTCATATCGTCGCGGAGCTTAGGCGAAGCCCTGCGCCGGTGAAGTCATATCGTCGCGGAGCTTAGCGAAGCCCTGCGTCGATGGAGCATCATCATCGTCACCACGCCGTCGTCTTGACGGAACTCATCCCGACGCTTTGCTGGATCGGAGCCCGGGATCGTCATCGAGCTGAGCGTGTGCAGAACTCGGAGGTGCCGTCGTTCGGTACTTGGATCGGTCGGATCGTGAAGGCGTCGACTACATCAACCGCATTGTTATAACGCTTCCGCTTTCGGTCTCACGAGGGTGCGTGGACACACTCTCCTCTCGTTGCTATGCCATCACCATGGTCTTGCGTGTGCGTAGGAAATTTTTGAAATTACTCGTTCCCCAACAAATGGCATCCGAGCCTGGTTTTATGCGTTGATGTCATATGCACGAGTAGAACACAAGTGAGTTGTGGGCGATATAAGTCATACTGCTTACCAGCATGTCATACTTTGGTTGGCGGTATTGTGAGATGAAGCGGCCGGACCGACATTACGCCAGACGCTTACGCGAGACTGGTTTCACCGCTGCGAGCACTCGTTGCTTAAAGGTGGTGGCGGGTGTCTGTCTCTCTCACTTTAGTTGAACCGAGTGTGGCTCGCCGGTCCTTGCGAAGGTTAAAACAGCACCAACTTGACAAACTATCGTTGTGGTTTTGATGCGAGGTAAGAACGGTTCTTGCTCAACCCGTAGCAGCCCGTAAAACTTGCAACAACAAAGTAGAGGACGTCTAACTTGTTTTTGCAGGGCATGTTGTGATGTGATGTGGTCAAGGCGTGATGCTATATTTTATTGTATGAGATGATCATGTTTTGTAACCGAAGTTATCGGCAATGGCAGGAGCCATATGGTTGTCGCTTTATTGTATGAAATGCAAAAGCCATGTAATTGCTTTACTTTATCACTAAGCAGTAGCGATAGTCGAGAAGCAATAGTTGGCGAGGCGACAACGATGCTACGATGGAGATCAAGGTGTCGCGCGGTGGCGATGGTGATCATGGCGGTGCTTGGCGATGGAGATCACAAGCACAAGATGATGATGGCCATATCATATCACTTATATTGATTGCATGTGATGTTTATCCTTTATGCATCTTATCTTGCTTTGATTGTCGGTAGCATTATAAGATGATCTCTCACTAAAATTATCAAGAAGTGTTCTCCGAGTATGCACCGTTGCGAAAGTTCTTCGTCTTTGAGACACCACGTGATGATCGGGTGTGATAAGCTCTACGTTCAAATACAACGGGTGCAAAACAGTTGCGCACGCGAATACTCGAGTTAAACTTGACGAGCCTAGCATATAACAGATATGGCCTCGGAACACGGAGACCGAAAGGTCGAACGTGAATCATATAGTAGATATGATCAACATAGTGATGTTCACCATTGAAACTACTCCATCTCACGTGATGATCGGACATGGTTTAGTTGATTTGGATCACGTGATCACTTAGATGACTAGAGAGATGTCTATCTAAGTGGGAGTTCTTAAGTAATATGATTAATTGAACTTTAATTTATCATGAACTTAGTCCTGGTAGTATTTTGCAAATTATGTTGTAGATCAATAGCTCGCGTTGTTGCTTCCCTATGTTTTTATATGTGTTCCTAGAAAATTGTATTGAAAATGTTAGTAGCAATGATGCGGATTGGATCCGTGATCCGAGGTTTATCCTCATTGCTGCCTGTAAGAATTATGTCCTTGATGCACCGCTAGGTGAGCAGACCTATTGCAGGAGCAGATGCGGCGTTATGAGCGTTTGTCTAGCTCAATATGATGACTACTTGATAGTTTAGTGCACCATGCTTAACGGCTTAGAATCGGGACTTCAAAGGCGTTTTGAGCGTCATGGACCATATGAGATGTTCCAGAGTTGAAGTTAATATTTCAGCAAATACCGAGTTGAGAGATATGAAGTCTCCAACAAGTTCTATAGCTAAAAGATGGAGGAGAATCGCTCAACTAGTGAGCATGTGCTCAGATTGTCCGGTACTTCAATCGCTTGAATCAAGTGGGAGTTAATCTTCCAGATAAGATAGTGATTGACAGAATTCTCTAGTCACCATCACCAAGTTAGTAGAACTTCGTGATGAACTATAATATGCAAGGGATGACAAAAGTAATTCCCAAGCTCTTCGTGATGCTGAAATCGACGAAGGTAGAAATCAAGAAAAGAGCATCAAGTGTTGATGATTGACAAGACCACTAGTTTCATGTAAAGGGCAAAGGGAAGAAGGGAACTTCAAGAAGAACGGCAAGCAAGTTGCTGCTCAAAGTGAAGAAGCCCAAGTCTGGACCTAAGCACGAGACTAAGTGCTTCTCTGCAAAGAGACTGGTCACTAGAAGTGGAACTGCCCCAAGTAGTTGGCGGATAAGAAGGATGGCAAAGTGAACAATAGTATATTTGATATACAGGTTATTGATGTGTGCCTTACTAGTGTTTATAGTAGCCCCGAGTATTTGATACTTGTTAGGTTGCTAAGATTAGTAACTCAAACAGGAGTTCTGAATAAGCAGAGACTAGTTGAAGGGAAGTGACGATGAGTGTTGGAAGTAGTTCCAAGATTGATATGATCATCATCGCACACTCCCTATACTTTCGGGATTAGTGTTAAACCTAAATAAATGTTATTTGGTGTTTGCGTTGAGCATGAATATGATTTGATCATGTTTATTGCAAAACAGTTATTCATTTAAAGTCAAAGAATAATTGTTGTTCTGTTTAAATGAATAAGACCTTCGATGGTCATACACCCAATGAAAATAGTTTATTGGATCTCGATCGTAGTGATACGCATATTCATAATATTGATGCCAAAAGATGCAAAGTTAATAATGATAGTGCAACTTATTTGTGGCACTTGCCGTTTGGTCATATCGGTATAAAGCGCATGAAGAAACTCCATAAAGGATGGATTTTGGAATCACTTGATTATGAATCGTTTGATGCTTGCGAACCGTGCCTTTTGGGCAAGATGACTGAAACTCCGTTGTTCGGAACAATGGAACGAGCTACTGACTTGCTGGAAATAATACATACCGATGTATGCAATCCAATGAGTGTTGATGCTCGTGGCAAGTATCATTATTTACTGACCTTCACAGATGATTTGAGCAGATATGCGTATATCTACTTAATGAAACATAAGTCTAAAATAGTTGAAAGGTTCAAAAGAATTTCAGAGTGAAGTGGAAAATCATCGTAACAAGAAAATAAAGTTTCCGCGATCTGATCGTGGAGATGAATATTTGAGTTACGAGTTTGGTCTTCAATTAAAACAATGTGGAATAGTTTCACAGCTCACGCCACCTGGAACACCACAACGTTATGGTGTGTCCGAACGTCATAACCGTACTTTATTTTGATATGGTGCGATCAATGATGTCTCTTACCGATTTACCAATATCGTTTTGGGGTTATGCATTAGAGACAGCTGCATTCACATTTAATAGGGCACCATCTAAATACGTTGAGACGACACCGTATGAACTATGGTTTAACAGTAAACCTAAGCTGTCGTTTCTTAAAAGTTTGGAGTTGTGATGCTTATGTGAAAAGTTTTCACCGATAAGCTCGAACCCAAATCGGAGAAGTGCGTCTTCATAGAATACCCAAAGGTAACTATTGGGTACACCTTCTATCACAGATCCGAAGGCAAGTTTTTCGTTGCTAAGATGGATCCTTTATAGAGAAGAAGTTTCTCTCGAAAGAAGTGAGTGGGAGGAAAGTAGAACTTGATGAGGTAATTGTACCTTCTCCCTTATTGGAAAGTAGTTCATCACGAAATCAGTTCCAATGATTCCTACACCAATTAGTGAGGAAGTTAATGATGATGATCATGAAACTTCAGATCAAGTTGCTACCAAACCTCGAGGTCTTCCAGAGTAAGATCCGCACTGAGTGGTACGGTAATCATGTTCGGAAGTCATGTTACTAGACCATGATGAAACTACGAACTATGAGGAAGCGATGATGAGCCCAGATTCGCGAAATGGCTTGAGGCCATGAAATCTGAGATAGGATCCATGTATGAGAACAAAGTAGGACTTTGATTGACTTGCTCGATGATCAGCAAGCCATGTTAAATAAATGGATCTTCAAGAGGAAGACGGACAACGATAGTAGTGTTACTATCTACAAAGCTCGACTTGTCACAAAAGGTTTTCGACAAGTTCAAGGTGTTGACTACAATGAGATTTTCTCAAGCTGTAGCGATTCTTAAGTCTGTCCGAATCATGTTAGCAATTGCCACATTTTATGAAATCGGCAAATGGATGTCAAAACTACATTCTTTAATGGATTTATTTAAGAAGAGTTGTATATGATGCAACGAGAAGGTTTTGTCAATCCTAAAGGTGCTAACAAAATGTGCAAGCTCCAATGATCCATCTATGGACTGGTGCAAGCATCTCGGAGTTGGAATATACGCTTTGATAAGTTGATCAAAGCATATAGTTTTATCTGAGACTTGCGGTGAAGCCTGTAATTACTAGAAAGTGAGTGGGAGCACTACAGCATTTCGATAAGTATATGTGAATGACATATTGTTGATCGGAAATAATGTAGAATTATTCTGCAAAGCATAAAGGAGTGTTTGAAAGGAGTTTTTCAAAGAAAGACCTCGGTGAAACTGCTTACATATTGAGCATCAATATCTATAGAGATAGATCAAGACGCTTGATAAGTTTTTTCAATGAGTACATACCATTGACAAGATTTTGAAGTAGTTCAAAATGGAACAGTCAAAGAAAGAGTTCTTGCCTGTGTTACAAGGTGTGAAATTGAGTAAGACTCAAAACCCGACCACGGCAGAAGATAGAAAGAGAATGAAAGTCATTCCCTATGCCTTGGCCATATGTTCTATAAAGTATGTCATGCTGTGTACCAGATCTATTGCATACCCTACCACTAAGCTTGGCAAGGGAGTGCAATAGTGATCTAGGAGTAGATCAATGGACAGCGGTCAAAAATTATCCTTAGTAGAATAAGGATTTGTTTCTCGATTATGGAAGTGAAAAAAGGTTAAATCGTAAAGGGTTACGTCGATGCAAGTTTTAACACTAATCTAGATGACTCGAGTCTCAATCTGGATACATATTGAAAGTGGGAGCAATTAGCTAGAGTAGCTCCGTGCGAGCATTGTAGACATAGAAATTTGCAAAATACTTACGGCTCTGAATATGACAGACCCGTTGACTAAAATTATCTCACAAGCAAAACATGATCACACCTTAGTACTCTTTGGGTGTTAATCACATAGCGATGTGAACTAGATTACTGACTCTAGTAAACCCTTTGGGTGTTGGTCACATGTCGATGTGAACTATGGGTGTTAACCACATATAGATGTGAACTATTGATGTTAAATCACATGGCGATGTGAACTAGATTATTGACTCTAGTGCAAGTGGGAGACTGAAGGAAATATGCCCTAGAGGCAATAATAAAGTTATTATTTATTTCCTTATATGATAATAAATGTTTATTATTCATGCTAGAATTGTATTAACGGAAACATAATACATGTGTGAATACATAGACAAACAGTGTCACTAGTATGCCTCTACTTGACTAGCTCGTTAATCAAAGATGGTTATGTTTCCTAACCATAGACATGAGTTGTCATTTGATTAACGGGATCACATCATTAGGAGAATGATCTGATTGACATGACCCATTCCGTTAGCCTAGCACTTGATCGTTTAGTATGTTGCTATTGCTTTCTTCATGACTTATACATGTTCCTGTAACTATGAGATTATGCAACTCCGTTTACGGAGGAACACTTTGGTACTACCAAGCGTCACAACGAATCGGGTGATTATAAAGGAGTACTACAGGTGTCTCCAAAGGTACTTGTTGGGTTGGCGTATTTGAGATTAGGTTTTGTCACTCCGATTGTCGGAGAGGTATCTCTGGGCCTTCTCGGTGATACACATCACATAAGCCTTGCAAGCATTACAACTAATGAGTTAGTTGTAAGATGATGTATTACTGAACGAGTAAAGAGACTTACCGATGCGAGATTGAACTAGGTATTGGATACCGACGATCGAATCTCGGGTAAGTAACATACCGATGACAAAAGGAACAACGTATATCGTTATGCGGTTTGACCGATAAAGATCTTCGTAGAATATGTAGGAACCAATATGGGCATCCAGGTTCCGCTATTGGTTATTGACCGAGAATGGTTCTAGGTCATGTCTACATAGTTCTCGAACCCGTAGGGTCCGCACGCTTAACGTTCGGCGAGTTCATTATGAGTTTATAAGTTTTGATGTACCGAAGGTTGTTCGGAGTCCCGGATGTGATCACGGACATGACGAGGAGTCTCGAAATGGTCGAGACATAAAGATTGATATATTGGAAGCCTACATTTGGACATCGGAAATGTTCCGAGTGAAATCGGGAATTTACCGGAGTACCGGGAGGTTACCGGAACCCCCCGGGAACTATATGGGCCATAGTGGGCCTTGGTGGAAAGGAGAAAGGGCCAGCCCTAGGTGGCCGCGCGCCTCCCCCCTTCCCCTAGTCCTACTAGGACTAGGAAAGGTGGGCCGGCCCCCTCTCTCTCTTTCCCCCTCCGGTGAATCCTATTCCAACTAGGATTGGAGGGGGGAGTAGGACTCCCTGGCGCGCCTCCTCATGGCCGGCCGGCCCCCTCCCCCTTGGCTCCTTTATATACGGGGGCGGGGGGCACCCTAGGACACACAAGTTGATCTACGGATCGTTCCTTAGCCGTGTGCGGTGCCCCCCTCCACCATATTCCACTTCGGTCATATCGTCGCGGAGCTTAGGCGAAGCCCTGCGCCGGTGAAGTCATATCGTCGCGGAGCTTAGGCGAAGCCCTGCGTCGGTGGAGCATCATCATCGTCCACCACGCCGTCGTCGACGGAACTCATCCCCGACGCTTTGCTGGATCGGAGCCCGGGGATCGTCATCGAGCTGAACGTGTGCAGAACTCGGAGGTGCCGTACGTTCGGTACTTGGATCGGTCGGATCGTGAAGACGTACGACTACATCAACCGCGTTGTTATAACGCTTCCACTTTCGGTCTACGAGGGTACGTGGACACACTCTCCCCTCTCGTTGCTATGCCATCACCATGGTCTTGCGTGTGCGTAGGAAATTTTTTGAAATTACTACGTTCCCCAACAGGAGCAGATGCAGACGTTATGAACGTTTGGCTAGCTCAAAATGATGACTACTTGATAGTTTAGTGCACCATACTTAACGGCTTAGAATCGGGACTTCGAAGACGTTTTGAACGTCATGGACCATATGAGATGTTCCAGGAGTTGAAGTTAATATTTCAAGCAAATACCCGAGTTGAGAGATATGAAGTCTCCAACAAGTTCTATAGCTAAAAGATGGAGGAGAATCGCTCAACTAGTGAGCATGTGCTCAGATTGTGTGGGTACTTTAATCGCTTGAATCAAGTGGGAGTTAATCTTCCAGATAAGATAGTGATTGACAGAATTCTCTAGTCACCATCACTAAGTTACTAGAACTTCGTGATGAACTACGGTATGCAAGGGATGACGAAAACGATTCCCGAGCTCTTCGTGATGTTGAAATCGACGAAGGTAGAAATCAAGAAAGAGCATCAAGTGTTGATGATTGAAAAGACCACTGGTTTCAAGAGAAGGGCAAAGGAAAGAAAGGAACTTCAAGTAGAAAGACAAGTAAGTTGTCACTCCTGCGAAGAAGCCCAAAGCTGGACCAAAGCCTGGCGAAAGTGCTTACACTGCAAAGGAAATGGTCCCGAAGCGGAAATGCCCTGAATATTTGGTGGATAAGAAGGATGGCAAAGTGAACAAGGGTATATTTGATATACAGGTTATTGATGTGTGCCTTACTAATGTTTATAGTAGCCCTGAGTATTTGATACTGTTAGGTTGCTAAGATTAGTAACTCGAAACAGGAGTTACAGAATAAACAGAGACTAGTTGAAGGGGAAGTGACGTTGAGTGTTGGAAGTAGTTCCAAGATTGATATGATCATCATCGCACACTCCCTATACTCTCGGGATTAGTGTTGAACCTAAATAAATGTTATTTGGCGTTTGCGTTGAACATGAATATGATTTGATCATGTTTATTGCTATACGGTTATTCATGTAAGTTAAAGAATAATTATTGTTCTGTTTACATGAATAAAACCTTCTATGGTCATACACCCAATGAAAATGGTTTGTTGGATCTCGATCGTGTGATACACATATTCATAATATTGAAACCAAAAGATGTAAAGTTAATAATGATAGTGCAACTTATTTGTGGCAATCGCAGTTTAGGTCATATTGGTGTAAAGCGCATGAAGAAACTCCATCTTGATGGGCTTTTGGAATCACTTGATTATGAATCATTTGATGCTTGCGAACCGTGCCTTTTGGGCAAGATGACTAAAACTCCGTTCTCCGGAACAATGGAGCGAGCTCTTGACTTGTTGGAAATAATACATACCGATGTATGCGATCCAATGAGTGTTGATGCTCGTGGCAAGTATCATTATTTTCCGACCTTCACAGATGATTTGAGCAGATATGCGTATATCTTCTTGATGAAACATAAGTCTGAAATAGTTGAAAAGTTCAAAGAATTTCAGAGTGAAGTAGAAAATCATCGTAACAAGAAAATAAATTTTCCGCGATCTGATCGTGGAGATGAATATTTGAGTTACGAGTTTGGTCTTCAATTAAAACAAAGTGGAATAGTTTCACAGCTCACGCCCACGGAACACCACAACGTTATGGTGTGTCCGAACATCATAACCGTACTTTATTTTGATATGGTGCGATCAATGATGTCTCTTACCGATTTACCAATATCGTTTTGGGGTTATGCATTAGAGACAGCTGCATTCACGTTTAATAGGGCACCATCTAAATCCGTTGAGGCGACACCGTATGAACTATGGTTTAACAGTAAACCTAAGCTGTCGTTTCTTAAAAGTTTGGAGTTGTGATGCTTATGTGAAAAAGTTTTCACCGATAAGCTCGAACCCAAATCGAGAAGTGCGTCTTCATAGAATACCCAAAGGTAACTATTGGGTACACCTTCTATCACAGATCCGAAGGCAAGTTTTCGTTGCTAAGATGGATCCTTTATAGAGAAGAAGTTTCTCTCGAAAGAAGTGAGTGGGAGGAAAGTAGAACTTGATGAGGTAATTGTACCTTCTCCCTTATTGGAAAGTAGTTCATCACGAAATCAGTTCCAGTGATTCCTACACCAATTAGTGAGGAAGTTAATGATGATGATCATGAAACTTCAGATCAAGTTGCTACCAAACCTCGTAGGTCTTCGAGTAAGATCCGCACTGAGTGGTACGGTAATCATGTTCGGAAGTCATGTTACTAGACCATGATGAACCTACGAACTATGAGGAAGCGATGATGAGCCCAGATTCCGCGAAATGGCTTGAGGCCATGAAATCTGAGATAGGATCCATGTATGAGAACAAAGTATGGACTTTGATTGACTTGCTCGATGATCAGCAAGCCATGTTAAATAAATGGATCTTCAAGAGGAAGACGGACACGATAGTAGTGTTACTATCTACAAAGCTCGACTTGTCACAAAAGGTTTTCGACAAGTTCAAGGTGTTGACTACAATGAGATTTTCTCAAGCGTAGCGATGCTTAAGTCTGTCCGAATCATGTTATCAATTGCCACATTTTATGAAATCTGGCAAATGGATGTCAAAACTACATTCTTTAATGGATTTATTAAAGAAGAGTTGTATATGATGCAACCGAAGGTTTTGTCAATCCTAAAGGAGCTAACAAAATGTGCAAGCTTCAGCGATCCATCTATGGACTGGTGCAAGCATCTCGGAGTTGGAATAAACGCTTTGATAGTGTGATCAAAGCATATGGTTTTATCTGAGACTTTTGGAGAAGCTTTGTATTTGCAAGAAAGTGAGTGGGAGCACTACAGCATTTCGATAAGTATATGTGAATGACATATTGTTGATCGGAAATAATGTAGAATTATTCGCAAAGCATAAAGGAGTATTTAAAAGGAGTTTTTCAAAGAAAGACCTCGGTAAAACTACTTACATATTGAGCATCAAGATCTATTGAGATCAAGACGCTTGATAAGTTTTTCAATAAGTACATACCTTGTCAAGATTTTGAAGTAGTTCAAAATGGAGCAGATCAAAGAAAAGTTCTTGTCGTGTTGCAAAGGTGTGAAATTGAGTAAAGACTCAAATCCCGACCACGGCAGAAAATAGAAAAGAGAATGAAAGTCATTCCCTATACCTCAGTCATAGGTTCTATAAAGTATGCTATGCTATGTACCAGACCTATTGTATACCTTGCTCTGAATTTGGAAAGGAGTACAATAGTGATCTAGGAGTAGATCACTGGACATTGGTCAAGAACATCCTTAGTGAGGACTAAGGAAATATTTCTCGATTATGGAGGTGATAAAAGAGCCCGTCGTAAAGAGTTACATAGATGCAAGCTTTTTACACTAATCCATATGACTCTAAGTCTCAATATGGATACATATTGAAAGTGGGAGCAATTAGCTAGAGTAGCTCCGTGCAGAGCATTGTAGACATAGAATATTTGCAAAATACATACGGCTCTGAATGTGACAGACCCGTTGACTAAGCTTCTCTCACGAGCAAAACATAATCATACCTTAGTACTCTTTGGGTGTTAATCACATAGCGATGTGAACTAGATTATTGACTCTAGTAAACCCTTTGGGTGTTGGTCACATGACGATGTGAACTATGGTTGTTAATCACATACAGATGTGAATATTAGTGTTGAATCACATGATGATGTGAACTAGATTATTGACTCTAGTGCAAGTGTGAGACTGAAGGAAATATGCCCTAGAGGCAATAATAAAGTTATTATTTATTTCCTTATTTCATGATAAATGTTTATTATTCATGCTAGAATTGTATTAACCGGAAACATGATACATGTGTGAATACATAGACAAACATATAGTCACTAGTATGCCTCTACTTGACTAGCTCATTAATCAAAGATGGTTATGTTTCCTAACCATAGACATGTGTTGTCATTTGATTAATGGGATCACATCATTAGGAGAATGATGTGATTGACATGACCCATTCCGTTAGCCTAGCACTTGATCGTTTAGTATATTGCTATTGCTTTCTTCATGACTTATACATGTTCCTGTAACTATGAGATTATGCAACTCCGTTTACGGAGGAACACTTTAGGTGCTACCAAATGTCACAACGTAATCGGGTGATTATAAAGGAGTACTACAGGTGTCTCCAAAGGTACATGTTGGGTTGGCGTATTTGAGATTAGGTTTTGTCACTCCGATTGTCGGAGAAGTATCTCTGGGCCCTCTCGGTAATGCACATCACTATAAGCCTTGCAAGCAATGTAGCTAATGAGTTAGTTACGGAATGATGCATTACATACGAGTAAAGAGACTTGCCGATAATGAGATTGAACTAGGTATTGGATACCGACGATCGAATCTCGGGCAAGTAACATACCGATGACAAAGGGAAAACGTATGTTGTTATGCGGTTTGACCGATAAAGATCTTCGTAGAATATGTAGGAGCCAATATGAGCATCCAGGTTCCGCTATTGGTTATTGACCAAGAATAGTTCTAGGTCATGTCTACATAGTTCTCGAACCCGTAGGGTCCGCACGCTTAAGGTTTCGATGGCAGTTATATTATGAGTTTATGAGTTTTGATGTACCGAAGGAGTTCGGAGTCCCGGATGAGATCGGGGACATGACGAGGAGTCTCGAAATGGTCGAGACGTAAAGATCGATATATTGGACGACTATATTCGGAGTTCGGAAAGGTTCCGAGTGATTCGGGTATTTTTCGGAGTACCGGAGAGTTACGGGAATTCGCCGGAGAGTATATGGGCCTTATTGGGCCATACGGGAATAGAGGAGAGAGGCCAAAAGGGAGGAGGCCTGCGCCCCCCCCTGGTCCGAATTGGACAAGGGGCACAGCCCCCCTTTCCTTCTCCCTCTCCCCCTCTTTCCCCTTCTCCTACTCCAACAAGGGAGGTGGAATCCTACTAGGACTAGGGAGTCCTAGTAGGACTCCACACTTGGCGCGCCCCCTCCTAGGGCCGGCCTCCTCCCCCCTTGCTCCTTTATATACGGGGGCAGGGGGCACCCCATGACACACAAGTTGATCTACGGATCGTTCCTTAGCCGTGTGCGGTGCCCCCCTCCACCATATTCCACCTCGGTCATATCGTCGTGGAGTTTAGGCGAAGCCCTGCGCCGGTAGAGCATCATCATCGTCACCACGCCGTCATGCTGACGGAACTCATCCCCGACACTTTGCTGGATCGGAGTCCGGGGATCGTCATCGAGCTGAACGTGTGCTGAACTCGGAGGTGCCGTACGTTCGGTACTTGGATCGGTCGGATCGTGAAGACGTACGACTACATCAACCGCGTTGTCATAACGCTTCGCTTCACGGTCTCACGAGGGTGCGTGGACAATACTCTCCCCTCTCGTTGCTATGCCATCACCATGATCTTGCGTGTGCGTAGGAAATTTTTTGAAATTACTACGTTCCCCAACATGTATGTATGGCTATGAGGACAAGGCAGCATTTCAAGAAGCATTTGACAACATGAGACATAAAGTGCATAAGCAAACTTGGTTGGATAGCATCTACAAGGTGAAAGAAAAATGGGCTGAATGTTATATGAGAGATGTCTTCAGTTTGGGAGTGAGAAGTACACAACTAAGTGAGAGCTTCAACAATGCATTGAAGAACCGTTTGAAATTTGATTTCCATATTGTCCGATTCTTGAAGCATTTTGAGAGAACGGTTGAAGTAAAAAGGAGAAAGGAATTGGAATCTGAATATGAGGCAAGAAAAAAATTGCCAAGAATCAAGATGTGCACACCCATGTTGGTGCAAGCAAGCAAAGTGTACACTCCAACTATTTTTGAAGCTTTCCAAAGTGAATATGAAAGATCCATGGCTGCTTGCACTAGAGTGTTGGAGGAAAATAACCAATTTGCTGTTGCTATTGGGAGGTTGCATGGTGATTTGACTTATGAGGAGGAGGAGGAGCGCATAGTGATTGGTGATCCGTTGAACCAAACCGCTTCATGTAGTTGTCAAATGTTCAATAGGGCTGGAATATTGTGTGGGCATAGTTTGAAAGTTCTTGATTTCATGAATGTAAAGACATTGCCAACACATTATCTCCTAAAGAGATGGACTAGAGAAGCACGCAACGGAAGTATACATGACAGGCAAGGAAGGAAAGTGGTAGAAAATCCAAAATTGGAAGCTCAACTTTGGTACAAAGATATGTCTCATAAATTTCATGATATGACATATAAAATAGCCAACTCTCTTGAATGTCGTTTGATGCTAGAAGATGCACTTGCTTGTCTTTGGCCACAACTAGAGGATAAACTCAATGCATCAGCCACCGGTGCTACTGATGTAGGTTCCAATGACCAAGAAAATGTTGATCCAAATGTGCAGCAAGCCAATGACTTGCTTAGTTCCGCACGGCTGAAGAAAAAGGAGGTTTCATCTAAAAATTTGAGAAGAAAGCCAACCTGGTTTGATAAGTTACGCAAAGGACAAAAGCCAACTAAATCAGCGGCAACGACAAAAAAAGGAGCAAAGGTAAGGTGTAGTATGTATGTAATATGAGTTGTTATTCATTCCTGTACTAACAAAATAAGTTTTCATTTTTATTGGCAGCAACAACAACAACAAAAAAAAAAAAATAGTGCGCATCCTCAAGTGCAAGTGGAGAACAATGGCAATAGTCTGCAACCTGAAGTGCAAGTGCAGGTGAAAGAAAATAGTGAGAAACGTCAAGAATATGATGCAATTGACAGCTTTACCAAGCTCTTGACAACTTCACGAGTTGACGATCATATCTTTATGATGATATGATCTAGTATCTTCAAAGTTGTTAGGTAGTATTTTGGACAGTGCTAACAACAGTATTTTGGGGGGTTGCGATAGTCTCTTTTGGCCTAAATGTATAAGTGAAATGGCCTGCTTTTGTGTAGATGATTACTCAACATTGACACTTATTGCTGTAGCATTCGGACATTATGCGTTGCAGCCTTTTAATATCAAGTTCTACTGGATTTAGTGTCAATTGCAATTGATTTATTTCACTTTGATTGCAAAATGCACTACTGTATAACCAGACCAAATTTTGTTTTATGGTCTGCTAATGAGTATCTGCAGTTCTTTATTTTTTGGGTTTCAATCTGTTCAAATAAAACTGAGTTCAAGTGCCACTGCATCGTTGTTTGCAGCTAGTCTGTATTGATGTTTGCTGCTATGCTGAAAATTGCTAAGTGTTGAGAGCCTTTCCCCTTGTGTGATCTGGACTGTAGGATGTGGATTGGATGGAGATTAGAAGGGTAAAGTTGCAGCGTGACTTCACTTGATAAAGGCACTGGATCTCAGTCCGACAAATACGGGCCAACAACTGTATTGGGTTGCCATCAGACCAAACACACTGAACCCATCCATGCTGACGCCGAATCGAGGATGCCTCGGATCTGCCGCTTTGTCATCATGTAATTCATCAAACTTCTTCCACGCAACACCATCCAATGTGTGTACCATCATCAGATTCCCATCTGCATCTAGTTTGGTTCTTTTGCCCGTTTTGTGCCATGCCATCTGTCTGGCCGTCTCTTCGAACATGAAAATACGTTGAAGTCTTGGTACGATTGGCATATACCGAAGAACACTAACGGGGATTTTGGTCTGCGTCTTCTCACCCATACCGTTGTCTACCACAACATACCTGGAAGACTTGCAAATGGGACAATAGTTCAAGTCCGCATATTCAAGCCTAAATAAGGCACATCCTTTCTCACAAGCATGTATCTTCTCATAGGGCATCTTCAGTGCACGGAGGATTTTGTCCGACTGGTACAGGTTTGCAGGCATTACATGTCCTTTGGGTAGAAAGCGTCCAAATACTGTCATAATTGCGTCGTAGCATTCTCGCCCAAGTTGAACCGAGCCTTGAGCCATTACTTGTGAGATGGCATCCAACCGACAAAGCTCGGTGTGCTCGTGGAGCGGACGTTTTGAAGACTCCAACATTTCATTGAAGGCCTTTGCAGATTCCTCCATCTCCTCGTCCGAATCCCGAGCATCATCCAAGTCTTGCACCATGTTTTCCATCCCGGTACCATGCTCGTCGGTGCAACGACGAACCACCTCAGCTCGGTCACGTTGGGCAGACTCACCATGAAATGTCCACACCGTATAATTGGGCGTAAAACCACTCTTCTGCGGGTGTTTGCCCATTTCAGCATCTGTCCTCTTTTCCCAATTGTCGCACCGGAAACAGGGGCACCAGGTTTTCCTCTGGCCATTTGCAAAAGCGGCTTGCATAAACCCCTTGGTTTTTGTGAACCATTCAGTGCTCCATTTGTTCTGACCAGTATGACCGGTGTACATCCACGCACGATCACTCATATATATATAATTCACCATGTATATATTCATCAGTTGATCTAGTTTGTCAATTTTATTACGTCCATGCAACCTACACTCTAATAGGTAATGATAGGTCCTAATCCCACCATAGTATGTGTAGATTGAGTTCATTTTCCCATGCTATGCTCCGGATCCAGCGCAAAATTTCGGCAGCACCTCTCCGCTGTTCTCCTGATACACATCTCTGCAATAAACAGAGAGGATGTATACCCGGAGAACAACAGGGGAGGCACTGACGAAATTTATGCGTCGGATCCGAAGCAAAGCATAATGGGAAAACAAACCCAATCTACACATACTCGGGCTGTCCGTGGATAGCGTTGGACAATTCGAAAGAATCACGGTTATAAATATGCAAATGCATGCATATTTATAGATGTAACCCTTTCGAACTGGAGACGCATAGTGGTTACGCATACTGATGATTGACACCTATAGCTAGCAGGTTTCATCGGCACGAAGACTGGAACAGAGCAAATGAAGGGGAAGGAGGTTATGTCATTTGTGCTCACCAACTAACGCAGGGGCGGAGCTCGTCGAACGCACTGGGAGGTCGTCAAACACCACACCCTCGCAGCGACGAAACAACTGCACATTTGAATCCACCCGATCAACACAAATATGTATGATGTTTTGCATAACAAAATCGAAAAATATACGACCTAACTCATAATTCACAAATATATGACCCCGTCGGCCTCTGGAAGGCCAAAGAGCACCTTCTACATATTCTTCTTCTTCTTCTCTCCCTCCTCTTCTTCTCCTACACTTTCTTCTTCTTCTTCTCCCCTCCTCTTCTTCTCCTACACTTTCTTCTTCTTCTTCTTCTTCTTCTTCTTCTTCTTCTTCTTCTTCTTCTTCTTCTTCTTCTTCTTCTCCCCTCCTCTTCTTCTTCTTCTTCTTCTTCTTCTTCTTCTTCTTCTTCTTCTTCTTTTCTTCCCCTTCGATTCTACATATTCTTCTTTTCTTCTTCTTCTTGTTTCATCTTTTATACTTTTTAATTATATGAGTAATTATATAAAACCCATTCACTAAATCTAACACTAACACACATCTAGCACTAAACCTAACACTAACAATTAAACAACAACAAAACAGAAAAATAACTCATCGGAGCCGACGGGGCCGGGCTTCAGAGATGTAGAGTGGCGGTGGATGGGGCAATGAGCCTCCGGCCGGGCGGTGGAGCTCATCGGGAGGCGGTGGGGGCGGCCCCGAGCCGAGGCCAGGGGGGGCGGTCGGGCGGCGACGTGGGCGGTCGGGCGGCGTGGTGGTAGGCGCAGGGCGGCGGGTGGTGGGCAACGGCCGGGCGTCGGGTGGGTGAGGCGGGGTGGTGGGGCGACGGGCAAGCAAGCGGCGGGTGGTGGGGCGGCGGCGGGCGGGCGGGGGCGGCGCACTGGTGGTTGTTTTCGTCGAGGAGGAGGGAGGAAGAGAAACAGAGAGATGGAGGGGCGGGCTAGCGATGGGCCGTTAGTTAGGTTAGTTCTTTGCCGTCCGCCCCGCCTTTGCCGTCCGCTTTTCTTGTCTTTGTCGTCTGCCGGCAGACGGCGAAGAGGGGGGCCGTTAAGTTTTTTTAATCAGCTCGTTAGTGGGGCCACCTCTATCTTTGCCGTCTGACGGCAAAGAATTGGCTGATGGCAAAGACTTTCTTTGCCATCAGCCAGTTCTGTGCCGTCCGTTTTCTGTAAGCGGACGACAAAGACCTTCTTTGCTGTCAGCCAGCGGACGGTAAAGAATCGGCTGACGGCAAATAAGCTAATTCCAGTAGTGGGGTGTTTGTTTACACGGACTTATTGGTGTAGGGACTTAAAAAAGTCTCTTTTAGTCTCATCTAAACCAACAGGAGGGACTTATAGGGACTTAAAGCGGGCATCTGAGACTTATAGACCCTGAGGGAGAGTCTTTTGGGGACTTTTAGTTGTAACATGGTCTTTTACTCAATGTTTAGTCCCAGAAACCAAACAGGTAGGGACTTTTTAGGGGTTAGCGACTTTTTAATTAGGACTAAAAAAAGTCTTAAAACTTATGAACCAAACAGGGCCTGAGTTCTTTTGTGCTTTTGCTTCTGACCCAGATTCTTTAGAAGCGGACCCACCTGAAAGTTCTCTTGTCGTCTTCCCTTCTCTCATCTCTGTCGACCTCGTCTGCACCTTCACCATTAGTTTCCTAGAAAATACATTTTCGTTCATCCGTGGGCACATGGTACTCCTCATGTGATCCGTTAGCTGATGAGAATCTATGTGCGGATGGGTTGTAAAGAGAGTAATCCGTTATGGGCATTTTCTCTTCGACGCTACCACCACAATCCTCATGCTCTTCTCCCGTTAATGGTGCACACCATCGCAGCAAGATAATTACTAGATTGATCAACCGTCAATGCAATGACCGTATGAGCTTTGACCTAAAAGCTATGTGCGTGATACGCATGTATTTTTTGCTTCCCTTTCCTTTCCTCCCACGTCGCTCCCGTGGGCGACGGGGAGGAACCTAGCCGCCGCCGCCCAAGTCTCCTCCGAGCCCTTCCTCCTTCCCCGCCGTCGCCATAGGACGCGGTCGGGCGAAGCCCTGCCGTCGTCGGCGGCGGGGTCTTCGCCTCGAGTGCGTGGCCTGGCGTGGGCGGGCCGCCGGTCCGGGCGCCGCGTGCTCGCGGGTTCTTGTGGCTGACGGAGAGCCCTCCGCGGGCCGCTTGAGACCTCTGGTGGCGTGGGTGGCTCTTGCTGAGGTGGGGCGTGCCCTCGGCGACGGTGGCTGCGGATCGAGGTCCGCTGGATCTGGATCAGTGATGGCGGTGTGGGCGGCGCGAGTGGTCTGTGGCGCAGCTCGGGCAGCGAGGATCTGCAGCCGGTGGCTCGCTCCGTGGCGTGGTGGAGTGGCTCGGTGGCTGTCTGACCTTTCGGCGAGTAGCGCGTGGGCTTGCTTTCATGGGCGGGCCGGGGAGATGCGGCGGCAGCTGCACCATGAGGTGGGCCGGTGGACGTCGGACCATGGGGATTGTGTGATGTGTAGTGCTACGGATCTGCTCTGATTTGGATGTGTGGTGGAGCTCCGGGCGAAAGTCTAGCATTGACCTCGGGTCGGTGCCGGCAACGGCGGCGCCATGGTGCCGTTTCCCTTCTTGAAGGCGTTGCCGTCGAGCTCCATTACACGACTCTCCAGGAGAAATCTCTAGCTTCGGATGGTCGAAGCGGGCGATGACGGCGGCTACGTCGTTTCCTTCTTTGAGGCATTGCCTTGGAGAGTCAGCATATTACGGTTTGCATGGGTCCCTTCGCCGGCGGGGATAGTGGACGTCGGGGCGACGGCTCCGGGTGGTTTCTGATTGTGCGTCGAGATGGCGATCTCGGGAACAATGCGAGTGGCAGCTCTATGAGGTGGGGCTCTATCTCGACATTGGTTGGGTGGCATCCTTGTTCCTCTTGGGCGGTGGGGTGTCGGCTCGGTCGATCGCCCTAGAGGGCGGTTCGACTTTATGTCGGGCGGCGCCCCGGATGTGGTGCGACGTTAAGTGGTCTGCGGCGGTTGCCTGGAAGCGTGAAAGGCTACGCAGTACTGGCTGTCTTGGCGTTGTCGCCCTCGGGAGCGGTGGTATGTCGGGCGGCGGCCCGGAAGGTGGTGCCGGTGGAGTGCGTTGGGCGCGACGGAGCGGTGGATGTCGGGGCGGCGGCCCCGAGAGGATCACTGTGGCGACCCGGCTTCTGTGGCAACGATGATGGTGAGAGCGATGTCGGCGACGTGGCAATGATTGCGGTAGTCGGCTCTTCTCCGGCGTGTTCGCGGTATTGCCTCAGTTTGTTTGTTGCTGTGGAGTCGAAGCTGCGGTGGCGGGGCCCTGTGGCATACGATGACTGGCTGCAAGTGGCCCGTTCAGCGATCTTCTGTGACGCCAACTTTCGCCTGGTTTTGTTCTTCCGAGTTCTCCGTCAGAGTCGGAGTTGTGTTGTCTGGATACAGGTCGACATGTTGTCGATGAGGGTGGGCTTTGCCCTGTGTGTCAGTCTTTGGGAGTGGGCTTGGCCCTTGTTGTTCCGGTTTTTGCCTAGTTTTCCGTAATTAACTTGGCACTTCTCTTCTGCTTAATTAATAGATGTGGCAATATTTGCCTCGTTTCGAAAAAAAAAAAAGCTATGTGCGTAATATAGATGATAATTTCAACAAGCGGATTGTGAATAGTCAGCAAAATTTCCACACCACAATGCACAACTTTTGGCTAAAACCACTGACCATTGTGAGTTTTGTAAAGAAAGGACCGTAGCAAAGGGGTGAACCACAATATCCCCAAATTTGACAGCTCCCCCTAAATAATCCCACCGGGCCCAGGCCGTGGATAAGCACAGGAGAAGCAAAACAATGGAGTCCCTCCTCCTCTCCCGATTCACCCCCACCCGGACCTCCTCCCCCCTCTACTCCCGGCCGCCCCTTCGCCTCCGCTCGTCTCTCCAGCTCCCCGCCCGTCTCCGCCACCGCCACCTCCGCCTTCGCTCGAGCCCCGGCGGCAGCCGCGGCACGGACGCCACCGAAGACGAGGCCAGCAAGCCCCCTGAGGACGATCTCGGGACGCTGGCAGGGAAGCTCCTCGACGCCTACCGGAACAGCAACAACGACCTCCGCACCTTCCTCCAGAACCTCGTCGACGCGGGGCTCGCCGACGAGTCGGAGGTGTTCGGCGGCGAGGACGACGAGCTCCTCCGGTCCCTCCTCGACGCCGACCTCCCGGGCCGGAGCCCCGACCTCGGCGTGCTCTGGAAGCTCCCGGCCGTCGCGGCGTTCTCCTTCGCGGGGGTGCCCGCGCTGCTGGGCTACCTCGGCGAGGCCGCGGGCGTCGACCGCGTCCCCGCGTGGATGCCGCTCGTCTACTCCCTCGCGTCCTTCGTCCTCGGGTCGCTGCTGGTGGCCGACGCGTCGGTCAGCGACGAGGAGTGGGACGAGTGGGCCGGGCGGCGGGAGCGCGGCGGCGATCTCTCGTTCCTCGAGTCGGAGGAGGTGCTGTGGCGCACGGCGCGGCGGGTGCCCGCGGCCGCGCTCGCGGCCACCGCGGCCGGCGAGGCGGCCCTGCGCGCGGCGGCCGCCGCCACCGGGCTCGACGACCTGCAGCCGCCCGTCTGGGTGGCGTTCCTGCTCTTCGGGCTCCTCCTGGGCGTGCCGTACGGGGTGTTCTCGGCGAGCTTCGACCCCGCGGTGCGGGGCTCGTGGCTCGGCTGGGACGAGTTCGTCACGAACATCCGCGACGTCGTGCTCCGCGCCGACGACGTTGACGTCCACGGCCATGGCCGCGGCCGCAAGTAGATGGGATGACCGGCGGACTGAGCGTGTCCGTGTCTCTGTGACCTGCATGGAGCGTGCGATGCCTGTAAAAATTGTACTACATGACTGTTTTGATTTCGACATTGTAGCGAAAGATACGGTTTACTGTTTCCGGTCTGGTTCCTACTCGTCTCAACCATAATTTAAAAAACCGGACCGGAGATCGAACTGATGAGCCTGGTTCTCATTGGTCGGACCGCCCGTTCATCAATTCATCTGTAAACTGTAGAAATACATGTAGATATATTCATTTCAGCAACAAATAATATGTATCGAAGCGAGTAAAAAAATAATATGTATTGAAGAAAGTAATAGAATTTTAAGTAGTATGTTAATATAATACTCCCTCTATATAGAAATATAAAAGTGTTTAGATCATTATTTTAGTGATTTAGACGCTCTGAGTACTAAACATTGGTCAAATATAAAAAGATTGGTCTAATAGAAAGGTTTCCTTCTCCGGACAACAAACGAGCTGAACTGTAGTGGTTATCGAGCTAAGGATTTCTACAACCCACTGCCGGGTAACCTGGTTTCGTGTCCCATTTATTCTGAATTTTCTTACAAAATTCTTTTCTGGTTCAACTGCCCAACTTTATTTTTTTCAGAAACCAGATGGTTCATTTGGTTTTCACCAGTCTAGTTGCGGAGCGGTCCATGAAGCTAAAGAAATACAATGTGATGTCTCGTTTCAGTTTTTTCTGATCTGACCGTGGTTTGGTCCAGTTTTCTAGACAATGGTCCTAACTATTAGTATGATGTTCTGCAAAGAGTTGCTATCGAAACTAGAGGATATCTGATGCGGAGCATCTTTTCATCATTCGAGCACCGCCATCGAATCCGAGGTGAACTCACTCCTACTCGAGATCGATATGGATTAAATGGAACTTGGATGCTACCTCACCAAAACATGCTATGTGTCATTAGGTACGAAGATGAACGTCACCAAGCAGCTAAAGGACACCCCAAAGGAGTAGGAGAAACATCCCAAGTACACGTGGAAGAAGGAGGAGGCCAACAAGAGCAGCACAACACCTCCAAGACGACCCCGTGCCCACGGCCCCCAAGACCCCGTGCGCACGGGCCTCCCGGGAACCTTTTGTAAACGAGACGCGCACCCCCGTGCGCACGGGCCCTCGACGTTGTAGCACCCCGTGCGCACGGGCGTGTACCGTGCACACGGGACCCCCGTTCGCACAGGCCTCCCAGGCTTCGGTCGTGGATGCCCTTTCTTACCTCCCAAGTCGTCCCCTTCCTCCCTCTAGCTATATATTTCGGGTCTAAGACATTTGTTAGGGTTAGCAAAGTATATATGAGACATTGATAGAGCTTTGCTCCTTCTACCACTCCTCTTGGAGATCAAGACCTCTTAGGAGAGGATCGCAAGTGTATTTCAAGACCTCCTTTTGGAGAAGACTATCATCAAGACCTCACCTCCTTAGGAGTTGGAAGAACCTTACTTTTGTGCTTGTTTCCTTAAATTGATCTTGTATTCTTGTGGAACTCAACTTTGCTATTGTAGTGAATGTGTGATTGGGTTTTGTTTGAGTGAATTTCCTCCTTGTGTTCTTGTGTTCATCCCCTTTTTCCCTCCGGGTGTTAAAAGATCTTCAATTAGGGTTCCACCCTACAACAATATTCCCCGGGAAAAGAAAACTAGAGGTTATTATTGTTACAGCAATTTGTCGATGAAAATTTAGGTTGATAACATGAAAAACAAAATTACAAATACATATGATTTGTCATATTTGATTTTATGTAGTTGTAAAATATTTATTCTTTATTGAATATAGTATAATAATTGAATAAAAAGCATTTTCCCACATGGTTGATTGTTGTGGTGGATGACTATATATAGGATGTGTGAGGACTAGTCTAAACCTAATAATAAAGTGAGGTGCGTTTATCTGAATTTTTGGTTCGTTCATCGCATAGAATTATTTTTCTCCTGGTATCTAGCTGAGATGGTACTAAATTTTTTGGTCCGGCCGTGCATCCCTTAAGTGGCTCCATCACTCGGCCGGGCCTCAACCCACGGTCTAGCTTCTTTGTCCGTCGCCTAGTCTGCTGTATTAGGCCGAGCGGAGGCAAAATAAAATTACTATCTTGAGGACTTGAACTGACGACCACCCATCCAATGCCTTAGGCGGCTATGAACTAAGCTACATGGGCCTTTGTTACATAAAAACTGTTGGTCCTCTTAAGAAATAGTACAACCTCACCCTCTTACATCCAACCGGCACCATAAATTGGACAATAATCTAAAGAAATTAAACCCCATTAAATGGGGATAAAAGAGGGGTTATGTGGGCTGGGCTGCATAGAGTAGTGCATTAATGCATAATTACAAAACCATTGGGACACCATCGATCTGGACATTACGTTTGCACATATGAGCCTCCCTAAATTTGTGTTAACTTTGGCTAGCTTTTTGCTTCTGGTATATATACGGTTTGTTATGGATTTAATAGTACTTCTTACATTTTTTACATCAAATCTTATTATTTTATATAGCCCACAAGTTATCCGAGAATAAACATATGCACGTCCTCTGACCTTCGTGCGGTGTGGTTCCTGCAGGCGATAGTGAACTTGCTTCGGTCCAGCTCCACCATGTTAGAAGCTTCGGAGGCTATGCTGCCATGGTTGAGTCTCTCTGAGTTGAGACGCCTTCGTTGTCCTTGGACAACCAGTTCCAGACTAGCTTCGCAGACTCCAGAGCACTCACATGACCATACTGCCCTTTGGTCAGATGACCACAGATGATGTTTTTGGCAGTTGAGTCCCATTATGCGAACCTCTTCACATCAGCAGCGGTGACACCTTCACCGACTTTGGAAACGCCAGTTTTGACGACGTACTAGAGGTCATGGTCAATGGCTTCAAGATGCATGCGCATCTTATTCTTCCAGTAAGGGTAATCAGTGCCGTCAAAGACGGGGCACGCAGCGGAGACCTTGATTATCCCTGCAGTCGACATATCTAAAACTCTAGGTGGTTAAACCGAATCACACAGAACAAGGGAGCACCTTGCTTTGATACCAATTAAAAGCGCTAGTTATCGACTAAAGGAGGTGAATAGGCAATTTTCATGAAAGTCTTCGAGACAGGCAATGTCTTCGAAGACAGGCAGGTAAAATAGTAACTAAATAGGATACAACGAAAGATAAACTACACTAGCCATGCAAGAGTGTCAAAGTCCAACTAGATAGAACATACCAGAATAGGTAGATAGTGTCAAGACAGATATGAAATCATAGTGAATGTCTTCACACAATGTCTTTGAACAGAACAGACAAGCAAAGAATTCACGAAGCTAAACAGTAAGTAAAAGAGTGAAGTAATAGAACCTGTTGCTCGATGAAGACAAGGATTTGGTAGACCAGTTCCAGTTGATGTGACAATTGTACGTCTGGTTAGGGAGGCTGAGATTGAACTCACAAGATCACTTCTTCACCTTATTCCCCTTGAGCTAAGGCCATGCTTGGATTCAAGGGACTATTTTTAGTCTGACTAAAACTAGTCTCTTTTAGAGGCTAAAGTTCCAATCACCCCTGACTAAAGAGAGGCTAGAACTAGCCTTGAGACTAAAAAATTTTAGTCAGGGGAACCCTACTAAAATGTGAATTAGTCCTCTCTCTCCTCATTTAACTCCTCTCCTTTAACACATGCGAGTTCGGGATTGGAGGGTTTGGAGGATAATAAATGTTCATCAACTCATTTTAGTCTATTTAGTATTTGTATCCAAGCATGGGTGAGGCTAGCAAGTTTTAGTCCCACTACTTTTAGTCATGGGACTAAAACGTATCCAAGCACCCTCTAAGACTCGTAGATCTCACCCAATCACTCACGTAGGTCTACAAGGTAAACTTCCAAACCTTCACACACTTCATTCACCGGCAATTCACAATGACTCTTGGATGCTCAGAACGCGACGCCTAACCGGCTGGAAGATCACAGTCTTCAAGTGTAATAAGTCGTCGGTTCACGCGAAACAGAAATGCTTCATTGATGCTTAAAACTCTTTGGGCTCAGGGTGTTTTGGGTTTGTCCTCGCAAGGATTCTCTCTCAAAAGGCTTTCGGGGTGGGTTGCTCTCAAACGACAAAAGCCATGCACTAATTCAGAGGAGCCACCAACTTATGATGGAGGGGGTGGGCTATTTATAGCCAGGGCAACCCAACATTATTATCTGAAATGACCTTGAGTCGTTGGGGAACCGACACGTGTCCAACAATTGGAATTTGAACCCACACGGCAGCTTGACTTGGGCTACAAGTAAAGCTGACTCATCCACCTCAGGATAAAATTCTCTTTCATTTGTCTTCGCTCGAAGACATGGGATTTTAGGTTGAGCATCATGTCAGTTTTCTGACTTTGTTTACCTCGACCCCACTTAATAGTTCGGTGGTTCCTACGACTCAGGAAAGAAGAAAATGAAACTACGAAAGAAACTATGTCTTCGCACTCCATTGTCTTCACGTGTCATTATCTTCGACACGAATGTCTCCGCGAATCACTATTGTCTTCAATGTCTTTATACATTTTACGGGGTCATCCTCGACGGGTAAACCGAATCAATAGAGACTTCTACCTGTGTTCTCCTGTAAATCTCAAAAACATATTAGTCCCTCAACCAGGTTTGTCGTCGAACTCCAGAACCAACTAGGGGTGGCACTAGATGCACTTATACTATATGTTGCTCAGATTGATGATTTGCAAACATGGGTATTTTGCCCCATGAGTACCCGTTTACTATACAGGATGGTGGGTATGTGGAAATTTATTTTCTTCGGTTTTCTTGGTTTTCACATTGTTCGGCCGTTTTGCATCAGTTTCTTTGGTATTTCTCTTTCCCATTTTCCTATTTACTTTTATTTTTCTTAGGTTTTGTTTCTTTCTTGTTTTCTTTGGGTTTTTTTCTTTTTCACTATGTTCCACTATTTTACATCAGTTTCTCCGGGTTTTCCGTTCTTTGTCCTTTTCTCTTTGGTTTTCTTTGTTTCTTTCTGGTTTTCTTTAGATTTTTTGCCCTTTCCATACAAATACAACATGAATTTTTTATACATGTTTATTATTTTTCAAATAAAAACATAACATCTTTTATAATATATGTTTTGAGGTCTAATTTTTGTTGGGGAACGTAGTAATTTCAAAAATTTCCTACGCACACGCAAGATCATGGTGATGCATAGCAACGAGAGGGGAGAGTGTCGTCCACGCACCCTCGTGAGACCGAAAGCGAAGCGTTATAACAACGCTGTTGATGTAGTCGACGCCTTCACGATCCGACCGATCCAAGCACCGAACGACGGCACCTCCGAGTTCGCACACGCTCAGCTCGATGACGATCCCGGACCGATCCAAAGAAAGTGTCGGGATGAGTTCCACAAGACGACGGCGTGGTGACGATGTTGATGCTCCACCGACGCAGGGCTTCGCCTAAGCTCCGCGACGATATGACTTCTCCGGCGCAGGCTTCGCCTAAGCTCCATGACGATATGACCGAAGTGGAATATGGTGGAAGGGGCACCGCACACGGCTAAGGAAAGATCCGTAGATCAACTTGTGTGTCATGGGTGCCCCTGCCCCAGATATAAAGGAGCCAAGGGGGTGCGGCCAGCCTTGGGAGGCGCGCCGAGGAGTCCTACTCCCCGGGGAGTAGGATTCCCCTGTCCTAGTTGGAGTAGGATTGGGGAGGGAAGAGGGAAGGGGCGCCCCTCTCCTTGTCCTATTCGGACTAGAGGGGGGGGGGCGCACCCCACCTGGCCGGCCCTTCCTCTTCTCCCTTGTGGCCCATGAAGGCCCATATACCCCGGGGTTCCGTAACCCCGGTGTTCCGTAACTTCTGCTTTCACTCGGAACCCTTCCAAGTCCAAACATAGGCTTCCAATATATCAATCTTTATGTCTCGACCATTTCGAGACTCCTCGTCATGTCCCCGATCTCATCCGGGACTCGAACTCCTTGGTACATCAAAACTCATAAACTCATAATATAAGCATCATCGAAACCTTATGTGCGGACCCTACGGGTTCGAGAACTATGTAGACATGACCTAGAACTATTCTCGGTCAATAACCAATAGCGGGACCTGGATGCCCATATTGGCTCCTACATATTCTACGAAGATCTTTTATCGGTCAAACCGCATAACAACATACGTTGTTCCCTTTGTCATCGGTATGTTACTTACCCGAGATTCGATCGTCGGTATCTAATACCTAGTTCAATCTCGTTACCGGTAAGTCTCTTTACTCGTTCCGTAATACATCATCTCACAACTAACTCATTAGTTGTAATGCTTGCAAGGCTTAAGTGATGTGTATTACCGAGAAGGCCTAGAGATACCTCTCCGACAATCGGAGTGACAAAACCTAATCTCAAATACGCCAACCCAACAAGTACCTTTGGAGACACCTGTAGTACTCCTTTATAATCACCCGATACGTTGTGACGTTTGGTAGTACCCAAAGTGTTCCTCCGTAAACGGAGTTGCATAATCTCATAGTTATAGGAACATGTATGGGTCATGAAGAAAGCATTAACATACTAAACGATCAAGTGTTAAGCTAACGGAATGGGTCATGTCAATCAGATCATTCAACTAATGATGTGACCTTGTTAATCAAATAACAACTCCTTGTTCATGGTTAGGAAACATAACCATCTTTGATTAACAAGCTAGTCAAGTAGAGGCATACTAGTGACATACTGTTTGTCTATATATTCACACATGTATTATGTTTCCGGTTAATACAATTCTAGCATGAATAATAAACATTTATCATGATATAAGGAAATAAATAATAACTTTTATTATTGCCTCTAGGGCATATTTCCTTCATCTCCCACTTGCACTAGAGTCAATAATCTAGATTGCAAAGTAATGATCCTAACACCCATGGAGTCTTGGTGCTGATCATGTTTTGCTCGTGGAAGAGGCTTAGTCAACGGTCTGCAACATTCAGATCCGTATGTATTTTGCAAATCTCTATGTCTCCCACTTGGACTTTGTCCCGAATGGAATTGAAGCGTCTCTTGATATGCTTGGTCCTCTTGTGAAATCTGGATTCCTTTGCCAAGGCAATTGCACCAAGATTGTCACAGAAGATCTTCATCGGTCCCGATGCACTAGGTATGACACCTAGATCGGAAATGAACTCTTTCATCCGCACTCCTTCATTTGCTGCTTCAAGCAGCTATGTACTCCGCTTCACATGTAGATCCCGCCACGACGCTTTGTTTAGAACTGCACCAACCGACAGCTCCACCGTTTAATAAAAACACGATCCGGTTTGCGATTTAGAATCGTCCGGATCAGTGTCAAAGCTTGCATCGACGTAACCATTTACGACTAGTTCTTTGTCACCTCCATATATGAGAAACATATCCTTAGTCCTTTTCGTATTTGGGATGTTCTTGACCGCTGTCCGTTGATCCATTCTGGATTACTTTGGTACCTTCCTGCCAAGCTTACAGCTAAGCATACGTCAGTCCGGTACACAGCATTGCATACATGATAGAGCCTATGGCTGAAGCATAGGAACATCTTTCATTTTCTCTCTATCTTCTGCTGTGGTCGGGCATTGAGTCGACTCAATCTTACACCTTGTAATACTGGTAAAAACCTTTCTTTGCTCGATCCATTTTGAACTTTTTCAAAACTTTATCAAGGTATGTGCTTTGTGAAAGTCCAATTAAGCGCCTTGATCTATCTCTATAGATCTTGATGCCCAATATGTAAGCAGCTTCACCGAGGTCTTTCATTGAAAAACTTTTATTCAAGTATCCTTTTATGCTATCCAGAATTCTATATCATTTCCAATCAATAATATGTCGTCCACATATAATATTAGAAATGCTACTGAGCTCCCACTCACTTTCTTGTAAATACAGGCTTCTCCAAAAGTCTGTATAAACCCATATGCTTTGATCACACTATCAAAGCGTTTATTCCAACTCCGAGAGGCTTGCACTGACCATAAATTGATCGCTGGAGCTTGCACACTTTGTTAGTACCCTTTGGATCGACAAAACCTTCTGGTTGCGTCATATACAACTCTTCTTCTAGAAATCCATTCAAGAATGCAGTTTTACATCCATTTGCCAAATTTCATAATCATAAAATGCGGCAATTGCTAACATGATTCGAACAGACTTAAGCATCGCTACGGGTGAGAAAGTCTCATCGTAGTCAACCCTTGAACTTGTCGAAAACCTTTCGCAACAAGTCGAGCTTTGTAGACAGTTATGTTACCATCAGCGTCGATCTTCTTCTTAAAGATCCATTTATTTTCAATGGCTTGCCGATCACGGGCAAGTCAACCAAAGTCCATACTTTGTTCTCATACATGGATCCCATCTCAGATTTCATGGCTTCCACCATTTTATGGAATCTGGTCTCACCATCGCTTCTTCATAGTTTGTAGGTTCGCCATGGTCAAGTAACATGACTTCCGAATAGGATTACCGCACCACTCTGGTGCGTATTTTACTCTGGTTGACCCACGAGGTTCAAGAGTAACTTGATCTCAAGCTTCATGATCATCATCATTAGTTTCTTCACTAATTGGTGTAGTTGTCACAGAACCATTTCTTGTGATGAACTACTTTCCAATAAGGGAGCAGATCTGATTATCTCATCAAGTTCTACTTTCCTCCCACTCACTTCTTTCGAGAGAAACTCCTTCTCTAGAAAGGATCCGAATTTAGCAACGAAAATCTTGCCTTCAGATCTGTGATAGAAGGTGTACCCAACAGTCTCCTTTGGGTATCCTATGAAGACACATTTTTCCGATTTGGGTTCGAGCTTATCTGGTTGAAGTTTCTTTACATAAGCATCGCAGCCCCAAACTTTAAGAAACGACAATTTTGGTTTCTTGCCAAACCACAGTTCATAAGGCGTCGTCTCAACGGATTTTGACGGTGTCCTATTCAACGTGAATGCGGCCGTCTCTAAAGCATAACCCCAAACGATAGCGGTAAATCGGAAATAGACATCATAGATCGCACCATATCTAGTAAAGTACGACACGACGCTCGACACACCATTTCTCTGTGGTGTTCCGGTGGCGTGAGTTCTTAAACTATTCCACATTGTTTCAAATGTAAACCAAACTCAGAACTCAAATATTCATCTCCACGATCAGATCGCAGAAACTTTATTTTCTTGTTGCGATGATTTTCCACTTCACTCTGAAATTCTTTGAACCTTTCAACTATTTCAGACTTATGTTTCATCAAGTAGATATACCCATATCTACTCAAATCATCTTGTGAAGGTCAGAAAATAACGATACTTGCCACGAGCATCAACACTCATTGGATCGCATACATCGGTATGTATTATTTCCAATAAGTCAAGTAGCTTGTTCCATTGTTCCGAGAACGGAGTTTTAGTCATCTTGCCCAAAAGGCACGGTTCGCAAGCATCAAATGATTCATAACCAAGTGATTCCAAAAATCCATCCTTATGGAGTTTCTTCATGCGCTTTATACCGATATGACCCAAACGGCAGTGCCACAAATAAGTTGCACTATCATTATTAACTTTGCATCTTTTGGCATCAATATTATGAATATGCGTATCACTACGATCGAGATCCAATAAACTATTTTCATTGGGTGTATGACCATCGAAGGTTTTATTCATTTAAACAGAACAACAATTATTCTTTGACTTTAAATGAATAAACGTTTTGCAATAAACATGATCAAATCATATTCATGCTCAACGCAAACACCAAATAACATTTATTTAGGTTTAACACTAATCCCGAAAGTATAGGGAGTGTGCGATGATGATCATATCAATCTTGGAACTACTTCCAACACTCATCGTCACTTCCCTTCAACTAGTTTCGTTCATTTCGCAACTCCGTTTGAGTTACTACTCTTAGCAACCGAACCAGTATCAAATACCGAGGGTTGCTATGAACACTAGTAAAATACACATCAATAATCTGTATATCAAATATATCTTTGTTCACTTTGCCATCCTTCTTATCCGCCAAATACTTGGGGTAGTTCCGCTTCAATGACCAGTTCCATTGCAGCAAAAGCACTTAGTCTCGGGCTTAGGTTGTAACGCCCGGACACACCCGGTGGTCGTTACTCTGGCAGGATCTAGATCGGCCCCATAGATCAATACTAGTCTTTTCTGCGCACTTTGTCCTCACTAAATGCGCACCGGAGCAACTTCGGTCGGTCACCCATCCCGACACTACTCCAAGCTGAGCACGCTTAACATTGGAGTTCTCGTCCGAATGGGCTCCGAAAAGAAGGAATTCCTTATTGATATGAGTAGTCTATCATCCCTAATAAGCCGTGCTATCACATACACCCCCACTCGGAGGAACCGACGTCCTCGTCGGGCCACAGAACGCTCCTCTTGGCACAAACGTCGTGCTTCCATCCGTACATGTGCCATGTCGGGTGCCACGACGGGTCACAAACGTCATGAACAACATGACCACGCACCTGTCGCAACCATCCGTAACCGCGAGGGTCGGCTCGATACCAACTTGTAACGCCCGGACACACCCGCCGGTGGTCGTTACTCTGGCAGATCTAGACTGGCCCCACAGATCAATACTAGTCTTTTCTGCGCACTTTGTCCTCACTCGTGCGCACCCGGGAGCAACTTCCCGGTCGGTCACCCATCCTGACACTACTCCAAGCTGAGCACGCTTAACATTGGAGTTCTGTCCGAATGGGCTCCCGGAAAAGAAGGAATTCCTTATTGATATGAGTAGTCTATCATCCCTAATAAGCCAGGCTATCACATAGGTCCAGACTTGGGCTTCTTCACTCGAGCAGCAACTTGCTTGTCGTTCTTCTTGAAGTTCCCCTTCTTCCCTTTGCCCTTTTCCTTGAGACTAGTGGTCTTGTCAATCATCAACACTTGATGCTCTTTCTTGATTTCTACCTTCGTCTAATTCAACATCACGAAGAGCTCGGGAATCGTTTTCGTCATCCCTTGCATATTATAGTTCATCACGAAGTTCTAGTAACTTAGTGATGGTGACTAGAGAATTCTGTCAATCACTATCTTATCCGGAAGATTAACTCCCACTTGATTCAAGCGATTGAAGCACCTGCACAATCTGAGCACATGCTCACTAGTTGAGCGATTCTCCTCCATCTTTTAGCTATAGAACTTGTTGCGGACTTCATATCTCTCAACTCGGTATTTGCTTGAAATATTAACTTCAACTCTGGAACATCTCATATGTTCCATGACGCTCAAAACGTCTTTGAAGTCCCGATTCTAAGCCGTTTAAGCATGGTGCACTAAACTATCAAGTAGTCATTATATTGAGCTAGCCAAACGCTCATAACATCTGCATCCGCTCCTGCAATAGGTCCATCACCTATCGGTGCATTAAGGACATAATTCTTACGTGCAGCAATGAGGATAAACCTCAGATCACGGATCCAATCCGCAATATTGCTACTAACATTTTTCAATACAATTTTCTCTAGGAACACATATAAAAACACAGGGAAGCAACAACGCGAGCTATTGATCTACAACATAATCTGCAAAATACTACCAGGACTAAGTTCATGATAAATTAAAGTTCAATTAATCATATTACTTAAGAACTCCCACTTAGACAGACATCTCTCTAGTCATCTAAGTGATCACGTGATCCAAATCAACTAAACCATAACCGATCATCACGTGAGATGGAGTAGTTTTCAATGGTGAACATCTTATGTTGATCATATCTACTATATGATTCACGCTCGACCTTTCGGTCTCCGTGTTCCGAGGCCATATCTGTTATATGCTAGGCTCGTCAAGTTTAACCTGAGTATTCCGCGTGCGCAACTGTTTTGCACCCGTTGTATTTGAACGTAGAGCCTATCACACCCGATCATCACGTGGTGTCTCAAAGACGAAGAACTTTCATAACGGTGCATACTCGGGAGAACACTTCTTGATAATTTTGGTGAGAGATCATCTTATAATGCTACCGTCAATCAAAGCAAGATAAGATGCATAAAGGATAAACATCACATGCAATCAATATAAGTGATATGATATGGTCATCATCATCTTGTGCTTGTGATCTCCATCGCCAAGCAACGTCATGATCACCATCGCCACCGGGCGCGACACCTTGATCTCCATCGTAGCATCGTTGTCGTCTCGCCAACTATTGCTTCTACGACTATCGCTACTCCTTAGTGATAAAGTAAAGCAATTACATGGCGTTGCATTTCATACAATAAAGCGACAACCATATGGCTCCTGCCATTGCCGATAACTCGGTTACAAAACATGATCATCTCATACAATAAAATATAGCATCACGTCTTGACCATATCACATCACAACATGCCCTGCAAAAACAAGTTAGACGTCCTCTACTTTGTTGTTGCAAGTTTTACGTGGCTGCTACGGGCTGAGCAAGAACCGTTCTTACCTACGCATCAAAACCACAACGATACTTCGTCAAATAGACTCCGTTTAACCTTCTCAAGGACCGGGCGTAGCTACACTCGATTCAACTAAAGTGAGAGAGCAGACACCCGCCGGTCACCTTTAAGCAACGAGTGCTCGGAGTGGTGAAACCAGTCTCGCGTAAGCGTCGCGTAATGTCGGTCCGGCCGCTTCATCTCACAATACCGCTGAACCAAAGTATGACATGCTGGTAGGCAGTATGACTTGTATCGTCCACAACTCACTTGTGTTCTACTCGTGCACATGACATCAACGCATAAAACCAGGCTCGGATGCCTTTGTTGGGTAACATAGTAATTTCAAAATTTCCACGCACACGCAAGATCATGGTGATGCATAGCAACGAGAGGGGAGAGTGTCGTCCACGCACCCTCGTGAGACCGAAGCGGAAGCGTTATAACAACGCGGTTGATGTAGTCGACGTCTTCACGATCCGACCGATCCAAGCACCGAACGTCACGGCACCTCCGAGTTCGCACACGCTCAGCTCGATGACGATCCCGGACTCCGATCCAGCAAAGTGTCGGGATGAGTTCCACAAGACGACGGCGTGGTGACGATGTTGATGCTCCACCGACGCAGGGCTTCGCCTAAGCTCATGACGATATGACTTCTCCGCGCAGGGCTTCGCTTAAGCTCCGCGACGATATGACCAAGTGGAATATGGTGGAAGGGGCACCGCGACACGGCTAAGGAAAGATCCGTAGATCAACTTGTGTGTCATGGGGTGCCCCTGCCTCAGATATAAAGGAGCCAAGGGGGTGCGGCCAGCCTTGGGAGGGCGCCGAGGAGTCCTACTCCCACCGAGTAGGATTCCCCCTGTCCTAGTTGGAGTAGGATTGGGGAGGGAAGAGGGAGGCGCCCCCTCTCCTTGTCCTATTCGGACTAGAGGGGGGGGGGCGCGCACCCCACCTGGCGGCCCTTCCTCTTCTCCCTTGTGGCCCATGAAGGCCCATATACCCCCGGGGTTCCGTAACCCCGGTGTTCCAACAACTTCTGCTTTCACTCGGAACCCTTCCAAGTCCAAACATAGGCTTCCAATATATCAATCTTTATGTCTCGACCATTTCGAGACTCCTCGTCATGTCCCCGATCTCATCCGGGACTCGAACTCCTTGGTACATCAAAACTCATAAACTCATAATATAAGCATCATCGAAACCTTAAGTGTGCGGACCCTACGGGTTCGAGAACTATGTAGACATGACCTAGAACTATTCTCGGTCAATAACCAATAGCGGGACCTGGATGCCCATATTGGCTCCTACATATTCTACGAAGATCTTTTATCGGTCAAACCGCATAACAACATACGTTGTTCCCTTTGTCATCGGTATGTTACTTACCCGAGATTCGATCGTCAGTATCTAATACCTAGTTCAATCTCGTTACCGGTAAGTCTCTTTACTCGTTCCGTAATACATCATCTCACAACTAACTCATTAGTTGTAATGCTTGCAAGGCTTAAGTGATGTGTATTACCGAGAAGGCCTAGAGATACCTCTCCGACAATCGGAGTGACAAAACCTAATCTCGAAATACGCCAACCCAACAAGTACCTTTGGAGACACCTGTAGTACTCCTTTATAATCACCCGATTCGTTGTGGACGTTTGGTAGTACCAAAGTGTTCCTCCGTAAACGGAGTTGCATAATCTCATAGTTATAGGAACATGTATGGGTCATGAAGAAAGCATTAACATACTAAACGATCAAGTGTTAAGCTAACGGAATGGGTCATGTCAATCAGATCATTCAACTAATGATGTGACCTTGTTAATCAAATAACAACTCCTTGTTCATGGTTAGGAAACATAACCATCTTTGATTAACAAGCTAGTCAAGTAGAGGCATACTAGTGACATACTGCTTGTCTATATATTCACACATGTATTATGTTTCGGTTAATACAATTCTAGCATGAATAATAAACATTTATCATGATATAAGGAAATAAATAATAACTTTTATTATTGCCTCTAGGGCATATTTCCTTCAATTTTTCATACAGATTATACATTTGTTATATACATTAGGAACATTTTTGTACCCATTTGAGATTGTTCAAATACATGATTAACATTTTTCGGATTCTATATGCTATGATGTGTACTATTTTCATACAAATTGTGCATTTCTCGTATAAATAGAAATTTTTCTTATACATGTTTAACATATTTCCAATACGTGATTTTTTCCAGATGTATGTTTTGATGTCTAATTTTTCATTTTGATTGTACATTTCTCGTATATGTAAGAAAAAAATTCTTATACATGTTTATCATTTTTACGATATGATTAATATATTTTAAAATGCATGATTCAAAAATTTAGATACATGATTAAATTTTTATAAATATATGATTTGCATTTTGGTGCAAGCCTTAACATTTTCAAACACAATGATTAACATTATTTTCAACTACACGTTTTGTTGTCTTATTTTTGTCATACATATTGTACATTTTCTTATACATATTAAACATTTATTTGATACACGTTTGACTTTTTTAAAATATATGATTAACATTTTTCTGAAACACATGTTTTTGAAAAAAATTTGAATACATGTTAAAAAAATCAAATAAGTGTTGAACATTTTTTGAATGCTATGAATATTTTTTAACACTAAAAAAGAATTTATTTTTCAAAACTAAAGTAATGCATTGTTAAATATATGTATTTTAGAGTTTTTTAAAATATAACAAAAGGTAAGAAATGAGACGAACAGAAAACGAATCGAACCAATAACTTACAGGGTCGGCCCATGACCACGCCGCTTTAGGCGAGCCGACGATCTATCTCTCTATAGACTTCTCCGAGGGTTTCTTGTACCGCCATCGCCGCCACCATCTGAGAAATTTAGACCCCCTCGCCTCCGGCCGCCATCTTGGCACTGGCAGCATGTTTGTTTCATGGGAATTGAAGATGGGGAATGGGAGTTGAGGGGTAAGGAGAATAAAAGTCCAATGATTGTTTAGAGGGAATGGAAGTTTAAGTGGGAAGGGGAATAGGAGTTGAGGGTGTCAATTCCCACCAATTTCTTTCCATGGGGACCCTGTTAATTCATGGGCAGACCTTTATCCCAAACTAATTCTCATCATATATCAAACAAGGGAATGGGAGCGAAATTCTATTTCCCACGCCTAATCCCTTGACGAACTCCCTCGTGCAAAATCCCCTTCCCAAATGCTACCAAACATGCTGTGAGAGGTGGGGGAACCTCGGATCTTCAAGACCTCTATGCTCTTCGTCAACGTCTAGTGATCATTATATTTTTGTGAGAATAATTTTTTCTCTAGTTCTTTTGACGGTGCCATGAGGTTAGAGAGTTTTCTGTCCTCGCAGATCCAGTTATTCGAATCTGATGAGTTTATATTATTGTGTCAAACTTTTTTTGTTGGTTTGATTCTTGAGAGAATTCCTTATTTGACACTACCTTAAAATGTGGTTCCCTATTTGGCCCTGAAGAAATTTTTCTTCCCTATTTGGCATGTAGTTTAAATTTCTTTCCTAATATGACACTCTAGTGCATTTTGTTCACTAAGGGTGTTAAAGACAGACGTGAAAAGACCTTTTTACCCCTGATGCATAAGGTGACCAAAAATCTGTACATGACAATATTACATTTATGTTACATATTTGGTCATAACCTCCCCTGTAATTTGATCACATATCTCATACAATTCATATATATAATCCTCTTTTGTACTCGCAAGAGGACATACTCTCACCCCTTGGTGGGCTTGCACCCGGTAGTAGCAAACAAACGAAGGAGAAAAACGTGGGGCATTTAAATTGTTGTGCATGCCACTAATTTAGCTTTTGTGAGATGGTAAGCATCCAATTACTTCTACTAGAATCAAGGAACCGTGCATGTAGTCCTTACTTTTCAAGCATTAGAAAATACAAGGATTATTCATTGGACAGTATATACTCCATGTTTCAGACCAAAAGTAGTATATTTTATACGAGGAGGAAGTTAGGCAACGTACATATGGTTGATGCAGTATATATACGTCATATCTCCAATATATATACCCGTGTAGTATCCAATATATATACGTACATATGATCGGAAGCGAAATAGAGAAATCATTATAGTGCTGAATAAGTATAAGCTTGCAGTACTCCACATAAATACGTATGTAGCCAAAATACTGTTACTGGTCAACGTTATACAGTTTCTACTCATTAAGGTTTACCAAAATTTGGAATTAAATTCATGGTAACCATGAACAGAAGAAAAATCCCCCATTCAGAATGTGGATTATTTGCCTGTGGGCATATGGGTATAGAATGCATCCTCACGTTCGATTGGCCCAAAAAATTAGAAGAGAAATAGTTGCCTACCTGTACGAGGAGGTACAACTCTATATATATGAATTGTGTAAGATATGGGATCAATTTCTTTTTTTTAAATTAGATATGGGATCAAATTACAGGGAGCTTATGATCAAATATGTAACATAACTGTAGATATTGTCATGTACAGGTTTTTGGTCACCTTATGCACCAGGGGTAAAAACGTCTTTTTCACATCGGTCTCTAACACCGTTGGTGAATAAAATGCACTAGTGTCATATTGGGAAAGAAATTTAGACTACATGTCAAATAGGGAAGAAAATTTTCTTCAGGGCCAAATAGGGAACCGCATTTTAAGGTAGTGTCAAATAAGGAATTCTCTCTTGATTCTTTGTGGAGATGAAATCTTTTATCGGCGCCATTGTGAAGATATAGTGATTTGACGGTCCACGCTTCTAAGGAATCATCCCCGACCCAAGTACGTTCATCGATCAAGGCTTCCCATCTTTTTAGATGGGCGACTCAAGGCGCTTTTAAAAATCATTATTGGTAATGTTCATGTGGGTGAAAGAGTGACAACATCGTTGCTCGAGTCCAATTATAGCTCCTTTACCGAAGTCTTTGGAGTATTTCTTCGAGAAGAGATTGATACCGCGAAGAAGGTGTTTACAAGAGATTTCATTGTATTTCTTAGTAATAAGAGTTACTTTGTATTTTCTTGAATTTTAATCCAAAGTATCTGTAATTGTTTTGAGTATGAATAGAGTTACATGTCGAAAGTGCTCTTTTGATCCCGAGCTCATATACTCCTGCATGAATAGTAAAATCCAAAAAATAGTAAAAAAATAAGAAAAACTGATTTTTTTTTGTGATGAACATTGATGAATGTTCTATCTGCGTGCAAAATTTCAGGTCGAAATGACATTCGTGGAGGTCTGAGCAAAAATAACAAAATCGATGATCCAAAATGCTTCCAATAATAGTTTTTTGAACCATCGATATTATTTTATTTTCCCAGACCTCCACGAATGTCATTTCAACCTGAAATTTTGCATGCAGTTAGAAAATTCATCAATGTTCATCACAAAAAAAATCAGATTTTTTTTATTTTTTACTATTTTTTTCTAATTGTACTGTTCATACAGGAGCATATGAGCTCACGATCAAATACTCCATATGTCGGTTACATGTGTTTTTCAAAAGAAAAAGATGTATCTCGCTATAAGCGAGCTATAGACGGGCCCAAAGGAGTCAGCGGAAAGCGAGACCCAACCGTCTCTAATATCAGCCACACTACTCCTGTAAGGCTCTTGGCCCTATTTAAACACGCACACATCCCTGCTCCTCACTCCAGAGCATACACTTCCAACCTTCCCATCCAGTACTTCCTTTTTACAAGGTTCACTTCACCGAGAGCTGCTCACGATGGAGGGGGGGGGGAAGAGGTTGGTGGCTGCTTCCGTCTGCGTGCTCGTCGTTCTGCTATCGGTCCAGCAGCAGTCGGTGGCCGAGGACATGTCGGGGTTCTGCCGGTGCTATCGCAAGTGCTACCCGGCGTGCAGGCTCAAAAGCAACCGGGTGGTCTGCAAGATTGCCTGCTACTTGGGGTGCACCGGCCAGAACGACCACGGCGGCGGATGCTGGAGGTTCTGTCACCAGGCCTCGGTCTGCGACACGGCGGCCACCGGCGACGGTGAGTAGTTAGTTGGCGCGCTCGCGTCGTCTCGCCGGATTAATTGATTAATTGATTTCCCACGCCCGTCTCTGATCCTCTCTCGTCTCTGCGTTTTGCTAGATGCTATTACTACCGGAGAAGCTGCGATCTGTGTGGGGGAGTGCGCCACTTACCGGAGCCGCCGCGGCGGCAAGGCCGAAGCAAAGCACGGCTGATTGGAGTGATCAGCCGAGAGGCTGCATGCATATGCATGGGAGGTTGATGATGAGGGCTTATGTGATGTGATGTCTGACATGACAGTGCGTGTGCATCTTATTACTAGTATTTTACTTGCATACAATAAATTTCTTGCTGGAATTAAGATACTCTTGTAATTGGTCGCATCGCCTTGTTACGGCCGGTACTGGTTATGACTGCGCTGAAGCAATCCTATAATTCTTCCTTTGTCTAATATAAGTACAGTATAACAAAGTCTTGGTGTGAATTAGAAATAATCCGGTTCATTAACATTGGGCGTTGCAAGCTTAAACCAAATAACAAGTAATGAGATAACAATGTAAAATTGTACTGAAAAGACTTTTGGCGGTGGTCTCGTCTCACTGCCATAGTTATGGCGTCTCTCAAAATAACTTCACAGTTGTACAAAATTTAAATTTCACAAATTTAGTTCTGTAACTCAAATTAAATTTCACGAGGACAGTTCTTTAACTTAAATTAAACTTCACAATTCCACAATTTAAAGTGGACTTGGCTCTCTGTCTTCAATACAACAACTTCCCAAACCAAGCTCTTTTATTTTCTAGTCTAACGAACCAGCGGTCTTCTTCCGTTGTGATTCTCTACTGCCGAAGGACATTGCACCTCTCGTCTTTGAGGCCTCGAGGAGAAAGAACTGGAAGGTGCGAGAGGCTATTACAGAGAATGCTTGGATGCTTACGATCAGACGAGACATCACCATCACTGGCCAGCATGTGCAGGAATTTTTCACCCTCTGGATGCTCATCCATGACATACACCTCGACATCCACTCTGAGGATGACATCATTTGGAAGCACTCTTCGGATGGCTCATATTCGGCGTCCACTGCATACAAGGCCCAATTTCTGGGTTTGACACTTCCCCCATGGACTCCATGGTCTGGAAAATGTAGGCGCCCCCAAAGGTAAAATTCTTCTCTTGGCTGGCCTTACAAGATCGGATTTGGACCGCCGATAGGCTGGAGCGACGTGGCTGGGACAATTGCGGTCTTTGCCCGCTCTGTAAGCAGGTGCAAGAGTCGGGCGTCCACCTATTCGCCAAATGCCGCTTCACCTTGAGGCTTTGGCGGATGCTCATTGACAAGTATGGGCTCGCGCATCTGGACCCTTCTGACTGGCACCTTGAGGATTCCCTCCTCTTTTGGTGGGACAAGCGCACCAATTCAAGCATTCCGGATCGTCGAGCCATGGCCTCCTTTACCATGCTCGTATCCTGGACAATTTGGAACGAAAGGAACGCTAGAGTCTTCCGCCACAAAGAGACGCCACCACCAATCCTTCTCAAGCTTATTATAGATGAGGCTAAACTATGGGTTACTGCAGGGGCTAAACAATTAGGGAAAATTGTATCGCGCGAGTAATTGTCATGCCGTACTCCGGCCTTGTGTAACTCTACAAAACTCTATTCTCCTCTACTTTAATAGATGAGGCAAATCTTTTGCCTCCGTTTCGAAAAAAAAACAATTTATATACAAAAAATAAGGTTTTTTTAACCGCAAACCATAGAACAATCCAATAGTTTTCCTTGAATATAGTACACATAGATACAAAAAATAAGGTGATAGAAGCATAACAGCACATAAATCAACGTGAGTTCTCTGTGTGAAACCTTAATTTCTAACGCAGGTTAATGCATCTCCAAAGAAAAGGAGTGTGCACTTTACGTCGGTATATATGGTTCCATATAAGTAAAAATCAGAGGTCGGCTGAAAGAAGAAGAAAAAACAATACCGAAAAAGATTTGCGCCCCGCTTTATAGATAAAGTAAACCGCCACAATACAACCAAGCACCATAACAGATCCAACACGACACAACGCATGATACAACAAGGTAACACACAAAAGGGTTCTTCTGAGGGCACCAACTCAGCAAGCCCTAACTAAATAAATAAAGGCAGCCGCAGCCCCAGAGACAAAGGCGAGCATGGAGCTAGTCCGGCTCTACTGGTGGCGAGGGAAGCGGCGGCAACAAATGGAGAGCCAAGGATCTGAGATCTGTCGTGATAGCGTCAATGCCGTCCCGGTCCATGTCGTGGCTAAGCGGCTTCCAAAGCTGCAAGTAACCACACAGTTTGTAAATAGCATCAGTAGGGAGCCGAAGAGGGGAATGCTCGATAACAAGCTTATTGCGAATCGGCATAACGTCCATGCAAGGACCCCAATCGTTAACCACTTAATGTGGCGCGGTCCCACCGTGGAACCTGCAATTCCAAATAGAGATCCGGGAAGAAATCCCAATTAAAGACTATGCGTATATATCTTGGTACATTTGCCGGTGAAAATCATTAGAGTAACTTGTTTTGTATGTCAACTGATATATTGGCCATTATTTTAAATGGTGCCACTAATGTAACCGTTGCAAAACTATATAGTGCTGAAATCCCAAATTGTTTTGTAGACAAACATTCTTGAATGTTCTTCCTACGTGCAAAATTTCCTGAAGAGATCACATTCGTGATGCTTTGGGTAAAAAAAATACACCCTAAAATGCTTCGAAAAATGAGCTTTTTCATAGTGCTGATTCCTTTTTTTTTTTTTGCGGGTGCATTGAATGTTACTTCTGAACAAATTTTGTGCAGGAGTAGAACATTAAAACATAGGAGCATATGTTATTTATTGTAGATTGCTTCTGTTGAGCAACAAGAACTTGTGTACATGTTACTCCCCTCTGTAAACATAGCGAATATAAGAAACTAAGTTTAGAATGCGTCTATCCATTCATAGACCAGGGAAGGATTCCTCCTATGGCTATGGGCAGTTGTAACAGCAAAGGGTTTGGTTCAATCCTTCCTTGATTCAGCAGCGGCGCAGAGCATCCCAGTTTCCATATGTATGCTCATCACTGGAAAAGAGACAAGCTTCTTCGAGAATCAATGGCGTGTGCTGGTGTGCAGAAGAAGCTCCTCGCAACCCTTTTCCAGTGCACTAGCAGGCACCGTGCAACCCAACAGTTTGTATCTATCCTGGAAATCCAAAACATTAACGTACGCGTGTTGGGCGCTCTCTCGTCTATGCCACGTCGGCAAGCTACGTGACAAGGGAGTTTTTTTTTAGAGAAAAACAAGAGAGTTGAGTCCAGGTTCGCAAGGCTCGTTCGCTTCATCGCGAAGAAAGGCCGAACGAAAAGGAATAGAGAGAAAAAAAAGGTGAAACCTGAGTCGTCCCCTCCACCCGATGCCCCCGTCTCTCTCGCCTTCGGCGGCGGTGCCCTCCCTCCCCAGCGGCGGCGCCCTTCCTCCCCGGCGGCGGCGCTCTTTGATGCCGTCGATCCCCTTTTGTCTATCTCCCTCTTCCCCGATTTAGATCGATGGAGCCAGGCATGTCCTGTCCACCCCTTACTCGACCAGCCCCGGCGCCATGGCGTCACGGCAGGCTTGCTCGCCGGCGCGCGCGTGCGTGCTTCGATGCGCAGCGCTCCATCGAGCTGGCCGGACTGTGACGCGCGCGTGACCTGCCTAGGTTTTGTGGTGGCGGCGCTTCACGCCGGCCACGGGTCTCCGGCTACTAGGAAGGCAACGGCACCGATAGGTTTGATCCTTAAGGTAACCCTCCACTTCCCCTTCGGCTTCTCTCATCGATTTGATTCGATCCCATCTGGCAACCGTGGATGAACACTGACCGCAGTGTACGATTGCTCCGATTCATCGTGTTCTGCTGTGCTGCAGGACACCCCTGGATCTTGCTGCAGGAGGTGGGTGTCAGAGAACCAACCTGAGACCCGAGCTAGCCTCCAATTCTTGGGCTCCCGGACAACAAGGACACAACACATGCACAAGGTTTCTTCTCTGAACCTTCTCTCTGAAGAACACAAGACACAGACACGAGCTTGTTGCCTCTCAGAAGCTCTCTGTCTTTTATTCAGTAGGTGTATATGACGATCGAATGGAAGTTGATGAAGATTAATAAGGCATTTTGTTGTTCTAGAGATGCATGAGGTTCATGCAACCCTTTTGCTTGTGTTGGGATGAAGACAACCACTAATTTATCAGATTGAAAAAAAACTGCAACTGGAAATTAATTTAATTATGACAAGTGATTGATTTCTCATGATTTTGGCACTTCCTCCGGTGATTTGATTCCATCCATGTGGTAAAATTTCTATGCCCAAGATGAACATGCTCTGCTCCAGTCTAGCTCACAGTAATCCCGTCACATACTACAGCAGGGATGGTTTCTAATTAGCTCCTCGCAACTTCTTATTTTGCCTATTATTTTGTTGTATCTCCGTTCTGATGGTTACTAATTTGAAAAGGCAGGTAGATGGCTGATGTTTAACTCATGATGACATTATTTGCAGGACAAGTATGAGTGTGTGGTGAACACCAATGGCAATCTGGATAAGAAGTTCTGTCCTTTGTTATGCTCTATTGGTGAAGCTTCCTCTCGACTATTTTGTAGGAGAATCTGAGATGCAACCTCCAACACCTAAAAATCAAGCAGAAAAAAGGTTTTGTTTTGCTCCTCCTACTCCTACTCTAGCTAGTTGTACATTGCTGCTACCTGCACTTTGCATTCCTTCCACCCATAAACGCCTAACTGAATCACAACCTCAACCAAAAAGAAAACTAATATCAATCTTGTTTGCTGCAGCATATACAAATACAGTTGTGGATTCAGTTATTGACTTGTGTAATCATGCCATAAATTGGCACGACTTTGCTTGCATCATGCACAAGACCCTGCCATGTTTGCGATGCATCCACCGACACGGCCCCGCTTCTGGTATAGGTGAACGGTCGCGTGCCGGGAGAGGAGCCAGGCTTCTCCGCGTGGTTTTTCTCCGGCGACGACGCGGCCGTTCCATCCAACGTTAAGAGCCCGACTGTACAAGCTACAAGGTCCTCTCACGCCCCTCTTTTCTCCTCATTCTTCGATTGGATTCGATTTTGATGTTGTGTTGTTGTTATTCATGGAGGTCCGATTTGCTTTCCTTCCTGATGCGGTCGGTTTCCTCACGCAGGTCGTCATCGTCAAGGCCTCGGGCTAGAGGTCATGCGCGCACTCATACAGTCCGACGTACGCTTCAAGATCTGCGACCTGCAGAATAACATCAGGGAGACCGTCAACCTCGGGGTCCTCACCGTCGGCATCAACAAGCTCCTCATCATAAAGAAGGCCATGTTCGTTGGATTTGCAAGGTCAATATGATTGACCGACCTCGGTTGCCTGTTCCTTATGCTTTTTCGATGTTGTTGTACACCTATCTCTAAATTTCAATATCCATATATGGTTGTTGATTTCAATTACAAGATCGTTGAAGACTGTACATGCAACGATATATGTTTATAGGTTCTGGAAACCACTAAATGTACCAAATACGAGTATTATTTCCTTAATGGCATGAACACATTTTTTTGTTGAGAAATTAATATCAGGAGAGTTATAGACCATAAAGGATATCTTCTCAATTGGCTGCTAATGTGTTATCTCTGACCTCTTCAAGTAATGTTTTTTCTTTCTTTCTGGAGGGTGACTCTGAGGTTCATGTATACTGGAAAGGAGATGCTGAACTTATTTTGGAGTCATGCACTGGTTGGCTTGACACGGATGGTTCAAAGCACTCAATGACCCATGAGAAAGTAACTTCTAATTTGCAGCTTGCACAATTGGTACTGAACTTGTTAATGTTACTTTTGCCGAGTAAATATCTTCATAAATATGTCTACTCATTGTATTTGTATTTCTCTACTTAGTCAGACCATAAAGCTCACTGACTTTGGCGTTCAAGATGCAGAATCAAACAACATATTGTATCTAAGGGAAATTGATGACGCCGACAAGTTGGTCGCAGCTATGCAAGCAAAGAAGGATGGAAAGGCCGTCGTTGTTGGAGGTGGCTACATTGGACTTGAGCTCAAGCCGTGGTGCAGTAAGTCTGACTGTTCTTATCTGTTAAGCTTACAGTATTGCATTTTTGAATATTTAGCAGCAGAGAAACACCAATATCTCGATACTTACGGACATGGACAGTAATGTTAATGCAATCTCACACGGGGAATGCCATCTATTGTAGTGCCCTGTTTCTTCACTGCCGATATTGCTCATTTCTACGAGGGTTACTACGCTAACTGTTGGGGAACGTAGTAATTTCAAAAAAATTCCTACGATCACGCAAGACCATGGTGATGGCATAGCAACGAGAGGGGAGAGTGTCTGTCCACGTACCCTCGTAGACCGAAAGCGGAAGCGTTATAACAACGCGGTTGATGTAGTCGTACGTCTTCACGATCCGACCGATCCAAGTACCGAACGTACGGTACCTCCGTGTTCAGCACACGTTCAGCTCGATGACGATCCCCGGACTCCGATCCAGCAAAGTGTCGGGGATGAGTTCCGTCAGCACGACGGCGTGGTGACGATGATGATGCTCCACCGACGCAGGACTTCGCCTAAGCTCCGCGACGATATGACTTCTCCGGCGCAGGGCTTCGCTAAGCTCATGACGATATGATCAAGTGGAATATGGTGGAGGGGGCACGCGACACGGCTAAGGAACGATCCGTAGATCAACTTGTGTGTCCATGGGGTGCCCCCTGCCCCAGATATAAAGGAGGGAGGGAGGAGGAGGCCGGCCCTAGTAGGCGCGCCATGGGGAGTCCTACTCCCACCGAGTAGGATTCCCTTTCCTAGTCCAACTAGGAGTCCTTCCATGTATTAGGAGTAGGAGACAAGTAAGGGAAGAGAGAAGGGAAGGAAGCAGGGTGCGGCCCTCTCCCTAGTCCAATTCGGACTAGGCCATGGGGCGCGCCTGCCCTAGGCAGCCCCCTCTCTTTTCTGCAGGCCCAATAAGGCCCAATACTTCTCCCGGCGAATTCCGTAACTCTCGGTACTCGAAAAATACCGAATCATTCGAACCTTTCCGAACTCCGAATATAGTCGTCCAATATATCGATCTTTACGTCTCGACCATTTCGAGACTCCTCGTCATGTCCCCGATCTCATCCGGGACTCCGAACTCCTTCGGTACATCAAAACTCATAAACTCAAAATATAATTGTCATCGAATCCTTAAGCGTGCGGACCCTACGGGTTCGAGAACTATGTAGACATGACGTAGAACTATTCTCGGTCAATAACCAATAGCGGAACCTGGATGCCCATATTGGCTCCTACATGTTCTACGAAGATCTTTATCGGTCAAACCGCATAACAACATACGTTGTTCCCTTTGTCATCGGTATGTTACTTACCCGAGATTCGATCGTCGGTATCCAATACCTAGTTCAATCTCGTTACCGGTAAGTCTCTTTACTCGTTCCGTAATACATCATCTCACAACTAACTCATTAGTTGCAATGCTTGCAAGGCTTATGTGATGTGTATTACCGAGAAGGCCCAGAGATACCTCTCCGACAATCGGAGTGACAAAACCTAATCTCAAATCGCCAACCCAACATGTACCTTTGGAGACACCTGTAGTACTCCTTTATAATCACCCAGTTACCTTGTGACGTTTGGTAGTACCCAAAGTGTTCCTCCGGTAAACGGGAGTTGCATAATCTCATAGTTACAGGAACATGTATAAGTCATGAAGAAAGCAATAGCAACATACTAAACGATCAAGTGCTAGGCTAGCGGAATGGGTCATGTCAATCAGATCATTCTCCTAATGATGTGACTCCGTTAATCAAATGACAACTCATGTCTATGGTTAGGAAACATAACCATCTTCGATCGACGAGCTAGTCAAGTAGAGGCATACTAGTGACACTCTGTTTGTCTATGTATTCACACATGTATTATGTTTCCGGTTAATACAATTCTAGCATGAATAATAAACATTTATCATGATATAAGGAAATAAATAATAACTTTATTATTGCCTCTAGGGCATATTTCCTTCAGTCTCCCACTTGCACTAGAGTCAATAATCTAGTTCACATCGCCATGTGATTTAACATCAATAGTTCACATCTATATGTGGTTAACACCCATAGTTCACATCGACATGTGACCAACACCCAAAGGGTTTACTAGAGTCAGTAATCTAGTTCACATCGCCATGTGGTTAACACCCAAAGAGTACTAAGGTGTGATCATGTTTTGCTTGTGAGATAATTTTAGTCAACGGGTCTGTAACATTCAGAGCCGTAAGTATTTTGCAAATTTCTATGTCTACAATGCTCTGCACGGAGCTACTCTAGCTAATTGCTCCCACTTTCAATATGTATCCAGATTGAGGCTCAGAGTCATCTAGATTAATGTTAAAACTTGCATCGACGTAACCCTTTACTTATTTAACCTTTTTCACTTCCATAATCGAGAAACATATCCTTATTCTACTAAGGATAATTTTGACCGCTGTCCATTGATCTACTCCTAGATCACTATTGCACTCCTTGCCAAGCTTAGTGGTAGGGTATGCAATAGATTTGGTACACAACATGACATACTTTATAGAACCTATGGCTGATGCATAGGGAATGACTTTCATTCTCTTTCTATCTTCTGCCGTGGTCGGGTTTTGAGTCTTACTCAATCTCACACCTTGTAACACAGGCAAGAACTCTTTCTTTGACTGTTCCATTTTGAACTACTTCAAAATCTTGTCAAGGTATGTATTCATTGAAAAACTTATCAAGCGACTTGATCTATTTCTATAGATCTTGATGCTCAATATGTAAGCAGCTTCACCGAGGTCTTTCTTTGAAAAAACTCCTTTCAAACACTCCTTTATGCTTTGCGAATAATTCTACATTATTTCCGATCAACAATATGTCATTCACATATACTTATCGAAAGGCTGTAGTGCTCCCACTCACTTTCTTGTAAATACAAGCCTTTCCAAAAGTCTATAAAATCATATGCTTTGATCAACACATCAAAGCGTATATTCCAACTCCGAGATGCTTGCACCAGTCCATTGATGGATCATTGGAGCTTGCACATTTTGTTAGCACCTTTAGGATTGACAAAATCTTCGGTTGCATCATATACAACTCTTCTTTAAGAAAACCATTAAAGAATGCAGTTTTGACATCCATTTGCCAGATTTCATAAAATGTGGCAATTGCTAACATGATTCGGACAGACTTTTAAGCATCGATACAAGTGAGAAAATCTCATTGTATTCAACATCTTGAACTTTGTCTAAAACCTTTTTCGACAAGTCTAGCTTTGTAGATAGTAACACTACTATCAGTGTCCATCTTCCTCTTGAAGATCCATTTATTTAACATGGCTTGCTGATCATAGAGCAAGTCAATCAAAGTCCATACTTTGTTCTCATACATGGATTCTATCTCAGATTTCATGACCTCAAGCCATTTCGCGGAATCTGGGCTCATCATCGCTTTCTCATAGTTCGTAGGTTCATCATGGTCTAGTAACATGATTACCGTACCACTCTGGTGCGGATCTTACTCTGGAAGACCTACGAGGTTTGGTAGCAACTTGATCTGAAGTTTCATGATCATCATCATTAACTTCCTCACTAATTGGTGTAGGAATCACTGAAACTGATTTCTGTGATGAACTACTTTCCAATAAGGGAGAAGGTACAATTACCTCATCAAGTTCTACTTTCCTCGCACTCACTTCTTTCGAGAGAAACTTCTTCTCTAGAAAGGATCCATCTTAGCAACGAAAAACTTGCCTTCGGATCTGTGATAGAAGGTGTACCCAATAGTTACCTTTGGGTATTCTATGAAGACGCACTTTTCCGATTTGGGTTCGAGCTTATCGGTGAAAACTTTTCACATAAGCATCACAATTCCAAACTTTAAGAAACGACAGCTTAGGTTTATCGCTAAACCATAGTTCATACGGTGTCGTCTCAACGATTTAGATGGTGCCCTTTTAAACGTGAATGCAGCTGTCTCTAATGCATAACCCCAAAATGATAGTGGCAAACCGATAAGAGACATCATAGATCGCATCATATCCAATAAAGTGCGGTTACGACGTTCGGACACACCATAACATTGTGGTGTTCGGTGGCGTGAGCTGTGAAACTATTCCACATTATTTTAATTGAAGACCAAACTCAGAACTCAATTATTCGTCTTCGCGATCAGATCGCAGAAACTTTATTTTCTTGTTACGATGATTTTCCACTTCACTCTGAAATTCTTTGAACCTTTCAACTATTTCAGACTTATGTTTCATCAAGTAGATATACCCATATCTGCTCAAATCATCATGTGAAGGTTAGAAAATAACGATACTTGCCACGAGCATCAACACTCATTGGATCGCATACATCGGTATGTATTATTTCCAATAAGTCAGTAGCTTGTTCAATTGTTCCGGAGAACGGAGTTTTAGTCATCTTGCCCAAACGGCACGGTTCGCAAGCATCAAATGATTCATAACCAAGTGATTTCGAAAATCCATCTTTATGGAGTTTCTTCATGCGCTTTACACCGATATGACCCCAACTGTAGTGCCACAAATAAGTTGCACTATCATTATTAACTTTACATCTTTAGGTTTCAATATTATGAATATGTGTATCACTATGATCGAGATCCAATGAACCATTTTCATTGGGTGTGTAACCATATAAGGTTTTATTCATGTAAACAGAACAACAATTTATTCTCTTACTTAAATGAATAACCGTATTGCAATAAACATGATCAAATCATATTTATGCTCAACACCAAATAACACTTATTTAGGTTCCACACTAATCCCGAAAGTATAGGGAGTGTGCGATGATGATCATATCAATCTTGGAACTACTTCCAACACTCATCGTCACTTCCCTTCAACTAGTCTCTGTTTATTCTCAGAACTCCTGTTTCAAGTTACTAATCTTAGCAACCGAACAGTATCAAATACTCAGGGGCTACTATAAACACTAGTAAGGCACACATCAATAACCTGTATATCAAATATAACCTTGTTCACTTTGCCATCCTTCTTATCCACCAAATATTCAGGGGTAGTTCGCTTCCGGTGACCAGTTCCATTGCAGCAAAAGTACTCAGTCTCAGGCTTAGGTCTAGACTTGGGCTTCTTCACTCAAGCAGCAACTTGCTTGCCGTTCCTTTTGAAGTTCCCCTTCTTCCCTTTGCCATTTTCCTTGAGACTAGTGGTCTTGTCAACAATCAACACTTGATGTTTTTCTTGATTTCTACCTTCGCCGGTTTTAGCATCGCGAAGAGCTCGAGAATCTTTTTCGTCATCCCTTGCATACTATAGTTCATCACGAAGTTCTACTAACTTAGTGATGGTGACTAGAGAATTCTGTCAATCACTATCTTATCTGGAATATTAACTACCACTTTGATTCAAGCGATTGAAGTACTCAGACAATCTGAGCACATGCTTACTAGTTGAGCGATTCTCCTCCATCTTTTAGCTATAGAACTTGTTGGAGACTTCATTTCTCTCAACTCGGGTATTTGCTTGAAATATTAACTTCAATTCCTGGAACATCTCATATGGTCCATGACGTTCAAAACGTCTTTGAAGTCCCGATTCTAAGCCGTTAAGCATGGTGCACTAAACTATCAAGTAGTCATCATATTGAGCTAGCCAAACGTTCATAACGTATGCATCGCTCTGTAATAGGTCATCACCTAGCGGTGCATTAAGGACATAATTCTTACGTGCAGCAATGAGGATAAACCTCAGATCACGAATCCAATCCGCATCATTGCTACTAACATTTTTCAATACAATTTTCTCTAGGAACACATATAAAAACATAGGGAAGCAACAACGCGAGCTATTGATCTACAACATAATCTGCAAAATACTACCAGGACTAAGTTCATGATAAATTAAAGTTCAATTAATCATATTACTTAAGAACTCCCACTTAGATAGACATCTCTCTAGTCATCTAAGTGATTGCGTGATCCAAATCAACTAAACCATGTCCGATCATCACGTGAGATGGAGTAGTTTCAATGGTGAACATCACTATGTTGATCATATCTACTATATGATTCACGCCGACCTTCGGTCTCCGTGTTCCGAGGCCATATCTGTTATATGCTAGGCTCGTCAAGTTTAACTGAGTATTCGCGTGCGCAACTGTTTTGCACCCGTTGTATTTGAACGTAGAGCCTATCACACCCGATCATCACGTGGTGTCTCAAAGACGAAGAACTTTCATAACGGTGCATACTCGGGAGAACACTTCTTGATAATTTTAGTGAGAGATCATCTTATAATGCTACCGTCAATCAAAGCAAGATAAGATGCATAAAGGATAAACATCACATGCAATCAATATAAGTGATATGATATGGTCATCATCATCTTGTGCTTGTGATCTCCATCGCCAAAGCACCGTCATGATCACCATCGTCACCGCGCGACACCTTGATCTCCATCGTAGCATCGTTGTCGTCTCGCCAACTATTGCTTCTACGACTATCGCTACTGCTTAGTGATAAAGTAAAGCAATTACATGGCTTTGCATTTCATACAATAAAGCGACAACCATATGGCTCCTGCCGATTGCCGATAACTCGGTTACAAAACATGATCATCTCATACAATAAAATATAGCATCACGTCTTGACCACATCACATCACAACATGCCCTGCAAAAACAAGTTAGACGTCCTCTACTTTGTTGTTGCAAGTTTTACGTGGCTGCTACGGGCTGAGCAAGAACCGTTCTTACCTACGCATCAAAACCACAACGATAGTTTGTCAAGTTGGTGCTGTTTTAACCTTCGCAAGGACCGGGCGAGCCACACTCAGTTCAACTAAAGTGAGAGAGCAGACACCCGCCGGTCACCTTTAAGCAACGAGTGCTCGCGAGCGGTGAAACCAGTCTCGCGTAAGCGTACGCGTAATGTCGGTCCGGGCCGCTTCATCTCACAATACCGCCGAACCAAAGTATGACATGCTGGTAAGCAGTATGACTTATATCGCCCACAACTCACTTGTGTTCTACTCGTGCATATGACATCAACGCATAAAACCAGGCTCGGATGCCATTGTTGGGGAACGAGTAATTTCAAAAATTTCCTACGATCACGCAAGACCATGGTGATGGCATAGCAACGAGAGGGGAGAGTGTCGTCCACGCACCCTCGTGAGACCGAAAGCGGAAGCGTTATAACAACGCTGTTGATGTAGTCGACGTCTTCACGATCCGACCGATCCAAGTACCGAACGACGGTACCTCCGTGTTCAGCACACGCTCAGCTCGATGACGATCCCGGACTCGATCCAGCAAAGTGTCGGGATGAGTTCGTCAAGACGACGGCGTGGGACGATGATGATGCTCCACCGACGCAGGGCTTCGCCTAAGCTCCGCGACGATATGACTTCTCCGGCGCAGGCTTCGCCTAAGCTCCGCGACGATATGACCGAAGTGGAATATGGTGGAGGGGGCACCGACACGGCTAAGGAACGATCCGTAGATCAACTTGTGTGTCCATGGGGTGCCCCTGCCCCGTATATAAAGGAGGGAGGGAGGAGGAGGCCGGCCCTAGTAGGGCGCGCCATGGGGAGTCCTACTCCCACCGGGAGTAGGATTCCCCTTCCTAGTCCAACTAGGAGTCCTTCCATGTATTAGGAGTAGGAGACAAGTAAGGGAAGAGAGAAGGAAGGAAGCAAGGGGTGCGGCTCCTCTCCCTAGTCCAATTCGGACTAGGCCATGGGGGGGCGCGCAGCCTGCCCTAGGCAGCCCCTCTCTCTTTCCCGCAGAGCCCAATAAGGCCCAATACTTCTCCCGGCGAATTCCGTAACTCTCCGGTACTCGAAAAATACCGAATCATTCGAACCTTTCCGAACTCCGAATATAGTCGTCCAATATATCGATCTTTACGTCTCGACCATTTCGAGACTCCTCGTCATGTCCCCGATCTCATCCGGAACTCCGAACTCCTTCGGTACATCAAAACTCATAAACTCAAAATATAATTGTCATCGAATCCTTAAGCGTGCGGACCCTACGGGTTCGAGAACTATGTAGACATGACCTAGAACTATTCTCGGTCAATAACCAATAGCGGAACCTGGATGCCCATATTGGCTCCTACATGTTCTACGAAGATCTTTATCGGTCAAACCGCATAACAACATACGTTGTTCCCTTTGTCATCGGTATGTTACTTACCCGAGATTCGATCGTCGGTATCCAATACCTAGTTCAATCTCGTTACGGTAAGTCTCTTTACTCGTTCCGTAATACATCATCTCACAACTAACTCATTAGTTGCAATGCTTGCAAGGCTTATGTGATGTGTATTACCGAGAAGGCCCAGAGATACCTCTCCGACAATCGGAGTGACAAAACCTAATCTCAAATACGCCAACCCAACATGTACCTTTGGAGACACCTGTAGTACTCCTTTATAATCACCCGATTACGTTGTGACGTTTGGTAGTACCAAAGTGTTCCTCCGTAAACGGAGTTGCATAATCTCATAGTTACAGGAACATGTATAAGTCATGAAGAAAGCAATAGCAACATACTAAACGATCAAGTGCTAGGCTAACGGAATGGGTCATGTCAATCAGATCATTCTCCTAATGATGTGACTCCGTTAATCAAATGACAACTCATGTCTATGGTTAGGAAACATAACCATCTTCGATCGACGAGCTAGTCAAGTAGAGGCATACTAGTGACACTCTGTTTGTCTATGTATTCACACATGTATTATGTTTCCGGTTAATACAATTCTAGCATGAATAATAAACATTTATCATGATATAAGGAAATAAATAATAACTTTATTATTGCCTCTAGGGCATATTTCCTTCACTAACAAAGGAATCAATATGAAAGGGATTTAAACCGTCACTTATTTTTGCCTATATGTTCTGAGCCGGTGCAGCTTCTCCCCAAGATCTGCGCTAAATAAAATTGTCGCTTTTCTTTGCAGGTACATGGAATCATATACTGTGAAGATTGCCATTAAGGGCCTGGAAAGGTTCAGGGAAGTGAAATATGATCTCATCATTATTGACACGAGTGGGCACCATAAGCAGGAGGTTGCGCTCTTTGAGGAAATGCGTCAAGTTCCTGAATCAACTGTATGTACACTATCATAGTCTTGCACTTCCTCTTTTATTGAGTTTTTCACCGACCTTTTAATATGGAGAGGTAGGTGAAAATCATCTAATAGGCCAACTATGGCGTGGTGCTTCATCTATCTAATATGTGGTGCTTCATCTATCTAATATGTAAATAATTGTCAGCATGAACTCTGAGATACTTGGGTCATTAGGCAGTTTTGACCTTCTCAACTGACTAGAATTCACCTCCAGTTTGACTTAGTGTGGACGTCAAATTTCAGTTTGAGCCTAAATCAGTTGTTAACGTTGGAATATTTCATTTGATCACCTCAAATATAGCAGTGGCAGAGTTTATATGCCACTATGTCATGCTCTTCCTCCCCTCGGTTTTGTAGTATTTGCATCAGGCAGCTGCCAAGCTCCTGATCTACGTCGATCTCCACCCCGGCTCCAAGTGCCGACACCAAGTGTGAGGAGAAGGTGACATCGAATATGGGCAGTCGTCCTGTTTTAATCCCCCGTCCCTTCCCTCGTTTAGCTCGGATCGCTCATAAGAGTGGAAATAGTTAACTGAACCTTGTGTGTTAGTTTGAAACTTGTCAGTGACCGTTTTTCTATTCGTTATGTCTAGCAGTTTGTTAGTAGTCTTAGCTGTTTCTCATGGTAATCAATCAGCCGGGTTCTTTTTCTTCCGAGTTAAATGGCAATCTGCTTCTGATGCCCAGGTTCATGCTAAGATGCATAAGTTTGGACTTCATGTTGAAACTGACATGACTGATAAGAAAATTCAGAAGAAGATAATACTATCATGCATTTTATTTATCCTTGTATGTATGTAGAAGTACATACTCCATTCTATGCATATTTCTCCACTGCTTTTATTTCATTTTATCAGTTATATTACACTCTGTCTCCTTAGAATCTTGCTTTCTTTTTGTAATGACTACGTATTCTGTTTCTCTATCAATCTATGCATATTTCTCATATGCTTCTTTCATTTTGTTACTAGATGACTGACACAAAATAATTGTCTTTGTCATCAGTGGATGTGGTCAAGAATCTATATGATTACTACATTCTTATAAAGCAAGAAAAAAGAGATGAAATTTCCTTGTTGTTCTGCAGTGCTTAAGAGATATCATTTTGTAGCCATTGGATTGAACACGACAAAGTTTTTAAGAAATCGGTTGTGTTTGAGATGTGAATGCATTTGTTTAATTAGCATCGATGATCATTTCCCATTGTACATAAAATTCTTGACCTACTGTTCTGGTTACATTCTCATGCTCAGTCAATTTTCAGGCTGCAGATATACTGTCCAAAGAGGGAATCAGTGCTGAGGTACTTACCTTTTGCAAAACACATTATGTAGTACAATTATGTTACGTTCTTTTTTGACTACATCCATTAGTATTTTCTTATTATCCACTAATATTTGTTAACATGTGATCAACCATCAGTCAATTAGACCACCGGATAGAGACATTTGTTAGGAAAATAAACAAATTGGTAACCGTTGAAAAAGGCTTTCCAGAACATGGGGTTGGTGCTGAAATATGGTGCATCTCATATGCTTGGGTGTTGGTTTCTCATATGCATCTTTATTGTACCATGTTTGTTGCGGAGGACAACTTTGAGTAGCCTCAAAAAGTCAAAAGATTGGCAACTCCACGAGTCTGCACTTGCTTCTTCTTTTACACTAATCCAAAACTTAGGGGCCCCATTTTGTTATAGATGTTATTGAGAAAATCTGTCTAATAGTCAATAAATATTTTCCGTTGCATAGTATTTTTCATGAGTAGTCTTCCCCTTCCGCTCTTATCTTTTCTGTTAAGAAATTTCAATACATATTTTGCATGATTTTCTGATGTTTAAATTATTTGATATAGGAACTTTGTATAACCAAAGTTAAAATAGAATCATTGTTTAGCAAAACCGTCAGCTCCCACATATGCTAACAATAAAAGATTAGGAGTCATTTGATTTTGTAAAACATTTAACTTTATATGCTGTGATTAAGATCTCATATGTTCTGCTTTTAGGATCTTATGTGTTATTTTTTAATTGTCCTGCAATACTTTTTGTGGTCAATATCACATTTTTAATATGTGGGTATGATATATATTGCTTCAGGATCTCCTTTCTTGCGATCTCATACCAACTCACTGGAACTCCATGTCGTCCCCATGGTTCTGAAATTTATTTGCAAACATGTAATTCAGAGAAAGAGGGAGGAAAGAACTCCTCGGTTGTAGTTCAGATCATCGGCCTGCTATGATTCTCTTTCATGATTCAAAATTTAGTCGAAGAGTCTTGGCTTCTCATTGGGTCTTTGGAGTTATGTTGAGTGGTTATCATTCATCATCATCATGAGATGATTTCATTTCGTGGATGCTTGAGTTTAGAAAATTTAGGCTCTGCAGTCCTTCATCTCTATAGGATGTAAGACTGCTACTCTGTGTTCATATAAGCCTACCTATTAATAATATCTTTGATTTATTTTATGAATGTACATTGCAAATAATGCATTTCTGTTGGTTCTGTAACTACTACCTACACTGCTCAGCTTGAACTATAATCAAAGTCCACATGAGTTGATCGGCAGTTCCATGTACATGTTCTATCCATAGCGCCAAAAAGTGAATGAACAGTGCGGCCACCTACCTGGGACCGCACATGCACGCCTTAAGCGGCGCCACCAGGTGGCGCCCCAACCACTAGTGAAACCATGAAGCGACGGAGAATTGCTGATAGGTTGGTGGCTCAATGTGCCACAGAGGCGACAAATCGGTCGGAAATGGTTTGGTTAAAAGAGTGGGTAGTACTTTAGACGGTTTTTAACTTCGTTCAGGGTTGCAATACTTCGGTGATGTTAAACTCTTCTTTTATAAACACAATACAGACGCCCCCAAATATTTGCATGCACGCATATACTAGTCTCTATGAACTACACTAGTCTCTATGAACACAAATCTTAAGATTAACAAAATCACTACTATGAGACACTTTAATCCTCGATGTAACCATCTTTCTAACCATCCAACCACAGTTGGTCCATCTATAATGAGGTGGACTTCACTCTTCAGCCATGCACGCAGATCATTGGCGGTGTACAAGTGAAAGTCATTATAATGACAATACGGGAGCTATACATGTGCGCGCCAATGAGGTTAGCCTGCGCGATGGTGCGAGCTTCCGACGAGCACGTACCCTGTCTCTTCACTTCCGTTGACTAAGAGCATGGCCAATAATATAGCCAGCTGCTAGCTATAAGTTAATGCCATGTCATCTACAGTCCATCTTATAGCCAACATGTATAATAATAGATCAAAAGAGTGTACTACTTTTTTATTATGTAACCCACTTTTCACCCACTTTTCATTCTCACAAAGTGCCTAGGAACACGTGCTAGAACTGGCTCTTCACGAAGAGCCCGCTTACCTTCTCTCTCCTCCTCTTCCCTCCAACTAAGCAAAAATATACTAGTTTAATCCTTATAGCCCACTGACTCAGCTCTATTATACTTGCTCTAAGGACCCTCGTCTCTCGCACCAATCCATACAATTCTGCTTTGCACATGAAGAGTCATAGGATGACTTCATGATCAAAAGTCGACCCTCAAACCATACATAAGCCATATTATATCTATACAAGGAGATTAGTTTCACACATTTGGAAGTACAAGATCAGAGAACCAAAGAGTTGTGTCCCGCGGATTTCAGGATTTCTAGAGGTTGGAGATGTAGAACTGTTAACCAATAGTTAGTACTACCTACTTAGGCAGACTATCACCCCCTCTGTCCAGGCTGAAAAGCATACTGAGAACATGTACCCGGTATACGATCGGGTTCTTCGCTTGGCCTTGATCTTTCAGCTCGCTTTAGTCTTCTCTTACGATACCTCCATGCGACTTGGATGCGCGCTGCAGCGATGGTCCTCCAGTAGGGTGATTCATACCTGTCCAACACATTTGCAGCACTTAGTCTCAAGCATCAGCCAACGGAGTAGTAACACAGAGATCACTTGAGTACCATACATAATAGTTCTTATTATGCAAGAATTTTCAGCTGGTAATCTCAAATTCTTAATCACCACGATACATAACATGGCACTAGTAAAGTTACTCATATTTTCCCACTGCTAAAATTAATCGACAACAGCTTCAGCATCCTACAATTCCGGCCGAACTTAACTTTATTTGATAAACAGGAATATGATGATCCATATGATAAACCAGACAAGCAAGTGGCTACCTGATAGCCCCCTGCACTCTTGGATTGCGCAAGAACCGTGCAAATTGTCCAGTAACTTGTTCGAGATCACTTGCTCGAAGTACAAAAGCTTCAACATTCGTTAAGCATCGCACAGTACGTATAGCAACCAAACGCATACCATGAAATCTACTTTTCCCGCCATCTGAAACAGTAGCAGTACATGTGATGCTACAATTATTAACTATATATGGAGGCAAGCCAGATATTGCAGACCTTTATTCGTTGAAGAGTGTTCCAAGTACCATGTGAGGAGTTCCTCTCCACATACATCTCCATCTTGTAACGGAGCCCTGCTTCCATCTGCACTGATGCTTTCTAGCTTGCCTCTCACTATGAAGATCATTTTGTCAACAGGGCCACCTTGATAAAGAATGTCACTTCCACTGATATATAAGTTTTGTCTTAATTTGTCACAGATAGCATCCAAGATTGGCCAATCCATCAAGGTGAACAATCGAACCTGCAGAACAATTACACTCAGGGATTCCAAAAGAAATGAGAGGAGAGGTCATTACTACAGGCATAGATACTAAGGTGAACCTGCAAACTGAACAGATCAAATACATGCCACTTTTTCAATGGAAAAAGATTGCTGAGATCTCTAGCTGTTTATATTGGGATCGCCCTTTAATCTCTTTTTCTTAAGATTTTAATATTTAATTCATTCTCTATCCTCACCGTGCTGACTGAAATATAACGTATTAAAGAGTAATGCATCCAACTTATTGCATACCCTATTAAGGAATCTAAAGAAATGTCGACGTATGTCCCTTTGAATATCTTCTGGTAAATTACTTAAGAGTTCCTCTTCATTTACTCCTTGAGTGGCCGCCCAGGTGAACCTTTCTGCATGTCTAACCCTCCTGCACATTTAGAAACCTCCATCGGTTACTATCTTTGAAGCGTAAAACTAAACTCAAAAATAACATGAAGAAAATTTTCAAACCACAATTCAGGTCTTTATTGACATTGCCATGAGATGGCACATGTTACCAGTATGGAGGTTAACTACTTATGTGAGAATTTAGTGCATTAAATCATTGTTTTATGTCTTTTAAGAGTGAATTCCAGCTTTCACCTCCTATTTTGACCTTTTATGCTAAATACCCAATTTAACTGTTTTCCATCTGGATTACCCATTTAGCGAAAATTTTGCCTGTTTTTACCCATTTAGTGGAAGTTGTGCCAATTTTTACCCCATTTAAAATTTTGAGAGCGATCTGCTAGGTGTGTCCGGTCATCAGGCACACATTACGAGCCATGTCATGGTCTCCTCCTTGCATCTGAACCGGTTCGTGTCCCTAAGCCATATCCCTCTCACGCACCCGCATGCAACTGTTTAGCTAAACCAACTGCAAGATGGGCATGTATGTACACCTGACGACAGTGAGAAAAAAGCCGTGTAAAGCCATTTGACCAGTTAGTGTGCAGGAAAAAAACCAGAAGGAAAACCACGACCTGGCATGTTACGCGTACCCGACGGCTGGGACGCAACTGTTGGATCGCTCTTGAAAATTTGAAAGGGGTAAGAACCAAAAAAACTTCCACTAAATGAGATAATTCGGATGAAAATCTGCTAAACTTAAAAGCCGTGTCAAAGTAGAGGGTAAATACTGGAATTCACTCTTCTTTTAAAGCTTGTTCTCGAAATACAATACACATTTGTTGTCCCAATGAAACAAATTAAGATAGCTTTTCATGAAGTTTTAAGATAGTTCTTCATGAAACATGAGATTTTGACTACACAACTATTTGGCAAACTGTTATTTCTATACGAACTGTAGAAACAGCACAAATAACGGAGAACAAGTTCATGAAGCATCACAAGCAAAGTAGATTAGCAACATGTCAAAACTATAAAACTTCTTTCCAGTACCAATTGTACAAGACCATGAAATATGTAAAACAATAATATTTGTTTAGAAGTCACAAGGTAAAACCTTCTCAAATCTTCAGGCAGTCGTCTATGGCTCATCCACTGCTCAACATCACGGCGTCTAAGTTGCATCTCTAGTTTCCTACAAAAAAGACAAGGAAAACTTGATACACCACATCAAGATTCATATTGCTACAAATGATAATAATTGACTGAATTGTTCTAATTGAGATACATAAGCATGCATAATAAGTAAGGGTTCATCTCATGTCAGTAATGAATAATTAGCATGAGGTTTCCATGGAAAGGTAGTGTGAGCTCATTGATAGCAAGGTGGATCATACAACATGATAAATAAGCTAGCACTAATAACCCCATACCGGCTTCCAAGAGCTTGGAGAAAATTTTGCATGTTCCCGATGAGTAGTGCAAAAAGCAACAGTCCCAAACCAACAATAGCCATAGTGAAGAGGACTTCCCCTTCGAAGTAACTTGGGATAAGATTTCCAGCCAAAGTACTGATTTGCTGAAATGGAACCATTTACATTCAAAAATAAATGTCAGCAAGAATAAACTTAAATTCTCTAAATTAAAACATGTACAAATAGATGGGAACATCACTGGTAAGTAGATTCAGTACAGAGATAAGAAAAGGTAAAAATAAGCAAGAATGTTGTGAAAAAGTCTATTCACCACATGTCAAGTACAACAAAAGGGATACCTAAGTGAAATAGAAGAACACGGGCAATAGATGTAAAATACCTGAAAACCCCAAAATAATGAATATACATAGCGTGTAACAGCACTGTGTTTCGTAGCCAGCAGAACAGCTTGCTGATAAATCCCATACTGGAAATTAGCATCATTCCCGGTGTCAAAACAAGCTGTTGAGGCTGGCTCATTAGACCATTGCTGACTAATTTGCTCATTCTGCCCCCCAATACCAAAGTTGAGTCCACAGTCTCGGAAAACCTTACATGACGAAATGTTTGACGCAGAACAAGCATTTTGCAGGCATTGGTTAACCCTCTGTGACAAAATATGAAACAGAAGTATTTTATAGGTATCAGGTGTTAAGCACTGACTATGCAAATTGAATAACTTATGATCAAGGATAACTGAGACATAGTACAAATTAAATTAAGCAGCAGTATCTTGCAGCTTTTAACTTTCTATCACATTTTTCCTTTTAGTTGCAGTTAAGTCAGAGCACATATTTTTCTCAAAAAATGTTAGAACTAAATGCAACTGGACGTGTCTCCAGGACCACTCTCTATAACAATGCCGGCGGAGAGTAATATTCTAGCACTAGTAAAATACAATTGAGGAAGTTAACTTTATAGTTCTGTAAATTGCAATAAAAAATGAACGGACCTGTAATCCAAAAAGGTACCAACATGAACCGACGACATGACCCGCCAAAACAAACATTAGAAGATTAATCACAAAATTAGCCCATGCTGACTCAAATATGAATCCAGTGGCAGACTGACGACCACCGAGCAATGGTACAAATCTGATGATGCGGGGGACATATTGAAGAAGAATAATGACACGCAAATAATTCTTGGCATCATCTGCTGTTGTTGATAAGCCAAAAGATCTAGGGATAATCGCCAATATAATCACCTTGATCAAGCAACAAAGAAAAAACTTAGCAGTTAGTACATGGCACAAACATAGCAAGGAAGTTCAAAGGAAGTCAAGTTCTTTCAATGATATGTCTATTTTGGTCACGAACTTGAAAAAGAGAGCAATCCTCCCTGGTTTATATGAGTAACTGGAACAGTAAGCAGATGAGAACCATTCATCCATCTAGAAAAAAGATCAGAACAGTTGCTGCATAGAAAGGAAATTTGCATGCATGCAAATTTATTAGGAATACATATTATCAGCTGAGCTAAAATGTGTTGATCCTATGTAAGCGTGACCTTCATTTTGCCTTCTTATAATCACGGTTATGCCAAATTATATATGAACTCTGCAGTTTCTGGTTCGCCTAAATATGTTTGAAACTACTCCTGTTGACTAACGTGCGCAACCAAAGCAAGTCAAAATATGCAATACATTATACATGTATTCTGAGTGTGGCTTAGAACAAATATTTTGGCACAAATAACAAGTGGTCCTTGTTAGGAATGAGATGAGGAAGCTCGATATCTAAAACGACTGGTATCAATGTAGAAAGTCTTAGTCACCTGAGGGAGTGGAAGCACAACGAAGAAATCAAGTAAAAAATAACCACGAAGATAATGAACAGCTATTTTCTTTGGCTCGTCAACTAAATCTCCAGCTCCCACTACTCTCGACTCTGGAGCTACATAAGCCAGTCTGAACTGAAAGAGAAGTATCATTATGTTCATCAATATCATGACATAAGTTTGAAGCTACATAACAATTGTTGGCAGCACAACTGAGATCGAAGTAGAGAGCACACATGAATAAAGTAGAACCTTCAAAATTATTATAACAAAAAATGCAGCTCCATTTCCCCCATGAGTTCTGTTCAACAAAAGACTACCACTAGACAAAATATTTGGTTGATGTTCACAAATTGGTATATGTGAAACAGATCTAATTCAAAGACAAGCCCAGTATCAGTGGAACAGATCTAATTCAACTTCAAGTCTTTGTACAAAACCCACATATACATGGAACTGTTAAGCTTCATGCACTAGCCAACGCAACCAAAAGTCTGAACTGATGGAAAGGGCTAGGCAATACACATATACACTTCAACACCCCTGTCACGTGCGACGCTGGAAGTCAACACGTGAATAGACTCAAGAGGCCTATACGTGGGCACAGAGGGGGGCAGCAGAAAATTTTGGATAAAATTGCAAAAGCCAGGATTTGAACTCAAGACCTTAGGCCTTGATACCATGTCAAGGTTCATGCACTAGCCAACACAACCAAAAGTCTGAAGTCTGAACTGATGGAAAGGGATAGGCAATCCACATATACACTTCAACGGGAACAAGATTGGCCACAGTCTGGCCGAACCCCCTGGGCATATCTCTGAGACGGCTCGGGCGGAAACCCCACTTGCCTGCCACTGCCACCCCATCGTCCGTCACTCTCCTCGCCGCCGCCAGCACACAACGGAGGGCAAAGCCTGCCGGTGGCTGACGACGACGAGACTCCTTCCTCGCACGACCAAGAGCCCCTCACTGCCCCTCAGATCCAATCTTTCACAGTTGCATCCTGCATCCCCTTCCATGGATCCGCCTACATTGCACCGGTCAGCGCCTGCTGGCTCCCGTTGGGTGAACGGCGAGCCCTCTGACCTCGACCAGCGCAGCTGCCACCCTATGAGCTCTCCGACCACCGGATCCCGCGCCGCGGCTGCAGGATTGGCCTCTGTGTGCCCACCATGCAGCCCTTGGGTGACCATTGTTGTCATCTCTCTCGTGTTGTGTGTGCCCTTCATTCACACTTCACCTTGGGCTATGACCTCCCTCCAGTGGAGATATTTTCACTAGCGGAACTCTACGATCATGTCACTTCTTCCTCGCCCTTTCTCGCCACTTCCTCCCTTCCGGCGGCGAAAGGGCGCTTCTCCCTCGTGCTTGTTCGTCGAGCCAGAGCCTTCCCGCCTCCATTCTAATTCTGTCCTGGGCTATGACCACCCTTCCTTTGGGTGCTGGATGGCACGGAATTGGTAATGGGACAACTACTTGACATGACTACCTGCGGTCTACCCTTTGATGGCTAGAGTGTCGTCTTGTTGGAGCTTTAATGTGTGTATTTTGAAGTTTACCTCCCTATTGTCTCCTCTCTGTTGCCAGTGTTCCATGTATGTGCTTATGTCATAACCTGTGCAGCATCTCTACAGTCACCTAGATCCATCTGTTGGTCTACACAGTTGTTCCTTGCGGTGTGTCGTAACTGTGTACTTGGTTTTGTGTGTGTGTGTGTGTGTGTGTGTGTGTGTTTCCTGTTTTCCTGCCTAGGCACGCTTGCCCCTTGGGCCCTTAAGGTTTTTGATCCAGTTCCTTATAAACTGGATCAATCTCTTTTTGAAATGACATCATATTCAGGTAGGGATTTCTCCCCCCTGGTGGCTGTTTCAAAAAAACAAATAAGGTGGTCAAGTTTTTATGTTGACAAGATATTTCTTTCATGGCAGAATTTTTGAGCTGGCCAGCTATTTTGTCTAAAATTTAATATACACTAGTACTATGTGAAACAAATTAACAAGACAATAAAAACCATTCGAAATAGAATCAACAAGCTATTAGGTTAACAGTACAAGGATAGTTTAGTATGCATACTAAGTTAACAATATGTCATTCGCATCATTACATCTTGTACCTACTTCATCCATGCTGGTAAAATGTGAAGCATTGTCTAGATTATAGAATATAACAACCGATTAACCACTTGCCTGAAGAAGCATGTGCAGAAAATAAATAGCATCAGAAACACTTCTCACAACGGCAAGTCCTGTCGCCAACTTCCAGTTGAATACTATGCATTTCTTATCCTGCATTGAACCCAAAAGGAAAATCACAAGTGCCGTCTGTTTTGATCAGAATTACAACAGCAAGAAAAGCTAATATTGACTAGTCCCAACATATCTTCATATTGCAAATCCTTAAGACAACTGACTTAATGTGTCTACAGTAATGACTTTTGAGGGTGAGTGCTCCCTGAAAAACGTTATGAAACCTTCTTGCTCCTACCGCTATCACCACAATAGATATTAACTCTCTGAGGTGAAAGTATGGAGTAATACCATCAAACAACACATGTCCAGAAACGTCACAGCATCACCCGAAGTCAGCAAAATAATTACAAGTTTAGAAATTAACAAGGCACCACAACTGAGCTTTACAAAATAGCACCAGCAGACAGATGTACGCATCTAACAAAACCTATCTAATGTATTAATCATTTTTATAGTACTCCATTCTTGTTTATGTGATATTTTATGATGTGAAGATTCAGCCTTTTTAAACTTTGGCTGCTAATGCCTAATATACACAAGTGTTTTGATTTGCCATGTGAGTTTGGCATGTCATACTTTTCTTGTTTGACACTCTTGAAGTTTGCTGTAATAAACATAGGCTGCATGCATCTATGATGCGAAGCCAGAGGTTAAATATCTTTGATTTTCTTTAAAGTGGTGCAGATGTTATTACTGGACTTATCTTTCAATAATGTTTACTAGTAGGCAAGTAGAAAATGTACAGATGTTATTACTGAAGTAGTGACCTAAAAGGTCTTATAAACGTTTACAGAGGTAGTATATTGGTGCACCTAACTCTTTGCAGAGGCATACAGTGCTTCAAAGAACTTGCATTCACATAATGCAAAGGCAGGGCTCCTACCATTTTCTCAGAAAAGGGTGTACATTGGAGAATGTGTCAATTCTCCAAGACGACGTGTAGAAAGACTGAAGTTGGTAGCTGGCAAATTTGTAAAATGTTACCTTCTCTACTGACAACAGGAAGAAAAACAGGGGGTCGATGAAGATGGCAACCAGGCATGATATCACAAAGAATTGATTCCATTGTTGAACAACCTTCGCATGTGGGTTCATAATCGGAATGTACGAAAGGAAACGCTCAATGCTCTTCTTCCAACCACGATGGTGACTATAGAGAATATTATGAAGCTTCAAAAGAGGAGAAACCCACATTAGTACCAGTCAAAAGCTGCAAGAGTTCTAAGAACTGTTTCAACCATTGTTTAAAAAGATCTAGCTAGACAAACAAGCTAAGAACTATACCATAACATCACACGTATAAACTGTAAGAGTTTTAAGAACTATTTCAACCATTGTTTTATACTTGATGATTAGTAGCAGTCAAAAGCTGTAAGAGTTTTAAGAACTATTTCAACCATTGTTTTAAGATCGACAAACAAGCTAAGAACTATACCATAACATCAGGCGTATTAAACTTCTATGATCTCAGTTATTTGTCAGAAATGAGATGTTGGTGATTACAGTACTAGGTTGAGGTTGTTTGTTTTACCATAAAAATTAATGCACCGATCTAAGTATAAAGTGAATCACGTAAGTAGCACAGCAAGTAAAACCACCTTATTGTCAAAAGGATTTGAAGCTCGTTGGAAATGCCTCTTGTTTTTGCACACAGGAGGGCAATGGACACAGTCGGGATTATCACATTGTCCCAAAGGTCCAGACATCATCAAATGTTCATTCTTTGGCATATCTCCACCATGAGACCACCTGTTTCCTCCAGCATCTTCTGGCATGACAGCTTGTGGCTTGCTGACTTGTTTTACCTGCGGATGTCGCGGCAGCCTATTATCCGGTGTGTGCCTGCTAACAACAAACGGGTTGCCCGCTGCTGCAACCTGACTCGGTGGCTGACTGGATAGAGGACCGGTATGGGGCACGTAAGTGTCTTCTTCGTAATCCTCGTCCCTGACCGGCATACACATAGATGTACTTCTGGGAAATCTTGGTAGTTCAATATTTCTTAACAGCATTGGGATATCATCCCTCTCCTGATCAGACATCTTTTAACCCTGCAGACAGCATCCACTGCATTAGCCAATCACGTTCAATTGAACAGCTAATACATAGACAGTGGCGGAGCTTCAGCAAGAATTAAGAGGGGGCTAAATGAAACTTAGGGAGAGCTGAGGGGGCTAATTTGGGGTATCATGTCAAAATTTGACCAATACCGTGGTCACTATCAAGTGTTAATATGCAGAAAAAAATAAGTTGGCCGCTGTTGACCCTAACCAAGCTCCGCCACTCACATAGATAGTATAACTGTTACAACCAAGCGGACGAACGCCGTATGAAAAACAGAAACAAAGAGGGAACAATTCGCCGCCATCTAGACATGCCTTCACGCAGAGCTTCGCGCATACCGAGATTTGGCGGCTGAAGCGGCTACCAGAGCATCCCCGTGAACCCCAGGAGACCCCGTGAACCCCAGGAGAGAAGTGCACGGGAAATTTACCAATAAAACAGCACGGAATCGGCTCTCCTAGGCCCGAATCTTCTATTTTTAGGCAAGCCGCCCCGAATCTCAATCTCCCGTGCTGATACTTGGAAGGAAAACGCTCGCAAGGGGCAGGATCCTGCCCCTCCCACGACGCAAATGCTACCGATTGTACTACCAAAAAAACATCTCCGCCCGGCCGCCGCTGATTCCTCGCCCCACGCCGCGCATTGTGAATCCCAGAAATCACGCGAAATTAACCCGTCAAAAACAAAACGCCTCCTCCCTACCCTACTCCGCTGGAACTAGAAGCGTCGAGTCGTCACGCAGAGAAAGGGGGAGAAACCAAACGAACCCGACGACGGCGGCGAGCTCTCCCGCCGGAGAGGCCGCGAGAGTGCTGCTCCCCGGCAGATTCCGCGCGGCGAGGGGGGGTGGGAAAGAGCTTTTGCCCCGCTTTTCTTCCTGCCGTTTCTCAAGCAATTTTTTTATGTAGCTTCGCCGCGAAGGCGCGGACTGCAGAGGAGGGATTAGGGGAGAGCAGAGCGGAGCAGAGGAGTCAACAAGACGTCTCCTGTTCGCACGGGAAGGACGAGAAGAGTGAGGGTTTAGGTGGCGTGGTCTGTCTCTCTGACAGGGTGGGCGCGTCGGCTGCGAGGGAAGGTGGGCCCCGAGGTTCAGTCTGAGGGATAGGGGTGCGGGATAGTGTGACAGTGCGAGCGGGGGGCTCACGCGCCGCCCACGGCTGCCACGGCCGTGGCGCCACCTGGGGTTGGAGGGGGGGACGACCGCTGTGGTCTTCTCGGGTTGGGGAAACGCTGACGACGGGAATTTCGTAGCGTGTCGCCTTCACGTGCCAACTTTGTCTTCGTTCAAAACTGATTTTGGTGCCGCCCGAGGGACGATTCTTCACGGCTTGACCTGATTGTGATTGCAAATAGATAGAAAGAAGTCCACATAACCCCCTGAAATTTCACAAACCGACCAGTTTACCCCCTAAGGTCTAAAACCAGGTATTTAACCCCCCAAGCTTTCCCAAACCATGTGAATTACCCTCTAACCCTGATTAGAGTGGTTTTGAAGGCGGTTTTGGCCCTCATCCAAGCACGAGCCAGCATCATACAACTTGGGCGCAATGCGTCGATGCTTAACATTAATTAGCAGTAGCTCGCCGAGTCACATTCTTCTAGCTTCGTGAACTTCCCAGTCTCCAGGTCACCATGCAGCCTTCACGAAGCTAGCAACGTCTTCCACCCTCGCCAGACTTGAAAGACATTCCTTCGGTCAGGCGAAGATTGCATCGCCGAAGCTACTTCTCCGGCCTAGCGCATGCCGCCGGGGCTCGCGGGATCGGTCTAGCCGTCTGCACCGTTGGGCTCCTGCTGCGCGGATACGGCGTCCGCACCGGCGTGCAGCGCAACCAGCCAACCGGCGGATACAATATGCACGTGCAGACCTACTGGATTGATTCCAGGACAAGCACTCACGTACACGCAAGAAGTACATACCACTATGTCCGAGGCAGGTAGGACTAACATAATCGTGATTAGCTCTAACAGTGGACATAGTTATCTGCCCGCGGAAGCCGCAGGCTGCCCATCGCGAGCTTGATGAGTTCTTGTCAACGGAGGAAGAAGCAGACGCGGCCGGTGAGAGCGCTACTGAGGCGACTACGGCGCACGAGGGACGTGATGGCAAACCGAGTTTGCATCAAGAACACAGCCCTCGTGCCGGGGTGGGGATGGCGTGCCACGTCACCGAAACCGCTTGCAAAACCACTCCAATCAGTGTCAGGGGATGATTCGCATGGTTTAGAAAAGCTCAGGGGGTTAAATACCCGGTTTTAGATCTCAGGGCGTAAATTAGCCAGCTCGTGAAACGCCAGGGGGTCATGTGGACTTCTTTCCAAATATATAGAATCACAATTTTAGGGCTCATCTAGTTCAAAGGAAAAGTGGAGGAAAGATGAAAGGATATCAAAAAAGGGTAAATTTGATGTATGCCACTACAAAATTTCAAGTTTTGAGAAATGCTATTACTATTATTTTCTTTTCTTCAGAATAAAGGGCCTTCCATTTATGTTTACAATCATCTAAAAGAAGCTCGTAAATAACATATGGTGCGTCGAGGATCCAGATGGATCTGTGGGCACTCGTAGCAGCTAATAAATGTGCAAGCGTGTAAGCAACACTCTTGGCCCCTCGAGGAGTATGCTCGAACTTGACACCTTCTGGTCTCTGAAATTTTACATACATCTCTGTAGTGGGAGTAGGATAGAGATCGAGTATTCCCTCTTTGCTGCAGATTTCGGATGGCATGTAGATTATTAGCCTCGACAACTAGAGATGGTCGCTCGCTCAGCGTAGAGATTGATCCCTTCAACAATTGCATGGATTTCGCCCTCTTCTGGATTGTGGCTTCTACCTCCAATGATTGCAGCTGCCATGAGGATTTATCCTTTACAGTTTCTGACTACAACCCCGATCTTTGAATTCTTTGTGACTCGATCAAAAGTCGTGTCGGTATTTAGCTTGGCCCACCATTACAGGAATCAGCTACTTTGTCATCTGCCACGGCAGACGGCAAAGGCATGGACGGCGGACGACAAAGGTCTTTGTCGTCTGCCGCGGACGGTAAAAGGAGACAGCAAAGTAAGGTCCGGTAAAGAGCTACTTTGCCGTCCGCTTCGGGCGGCTGACGGCAAAGAGGCCTTTGCCATTAGCAGCGGACGGCAAAGAATGCGACGGCAATAAATGCGTTGTTACTCCGTTAGGTGGTTAACGGCGAGTTTTGCCGTCTGGCCGACGACGCAAATTTTAGCGTGCCTTTGCCGTCCGCGAATGATGTCGATTGACGTCACTATAGAGCGAGCCTTTGCCGTCCGTCCGCCAACAAGGCAAATTTTTACTGCTGTTCGCGTACCATCAGAGGCAAACCGCCAAATTGGTCACCTCCCGAAGCACATTGCCGCCACGTGGCCTCTTTGTCGTCCATTGCCGATGGCAAAGAGCCCTTTGCCGTCGGTGGCAGACGGCAAAGAGCCTGCATATTGTCTCTTTTTTTGTTTTTTTTTAATTCAACAATTTTCGCAGCAAATATATATGACATATATAGATATATTTCACAGGGCTATTTAACAGCAATCATATCACATATCCAGCACATAAGTTTCATCCATTCATACATAAGCAAGTTCCATCCATATACATATTACAATGCAAAGTTTCATCAACATAGCAAGTTCCATCATAGCAAGCTAGATACAATGCAAAGTTTCATCAAAGAAAAAGCAAGCACTCCATCATAGCAAGCTAGCTTCCATGAAGTGAATGAAATCTGCAAAATGGCAAATAAGAAAGTTAGAAATAGGTGACTAGAAGAAGAAGACTAGAACAAGAAGTATATGTCATTTATGAGCTAACTTAGGTGAAATGGATCATATATGAGCTAACTAAGTTGAAATGGGTCGTTTATGAGCTAACAAAGGTGAAATGGATCGTTTTTTAGCTAACTAAGGTGAAATGGATCGTTTTTTAGCTAACTAAGGTGAAATGGATCGTTTATGAGCTAACTTAGGTGAAATGGATCATTTATGAGCTAACTTAGTTGAAATGGGTCGTTTATGAGCTAACTAAGGTGAAATGGATAGTTTTTGAGCTAACTTAGGTGAAATGGATCGTTTTTTAGCTAACTTAGGTGAAATGGATCATTTATGAGCTAACTTAGTTGAAATGGGTCGTTTATGAGCTAACTAAGGTGAAATGGATCGTTTTTTAGCTTACTAAGGTGAAATGGGTCGTTTTTAGCTAACTTAGGTGAAATGGATCATTTAAGAGCTAATTTAGGTGAAATGGATCGTTTTTAGCTAACTTAGGTGCAATGGATCGTTTAGGAGCTACTCTAGGTAAATTGGGTCATTTTAGAGCTAACTTGGATAAACTGGATCATTTATAAGCTAACCTAGGTAAGATGGGTCATTTTGGAGCTAACCTAGGTGAAATGGGTCATTTTGGAGCTAACCTAGGCGAAATGGGTCATTTTAAAGCTAACGTAGGTAAAATGGATTATTTAGGAGCTAATCTAGGTAAAATGGGTCATTTTAGAGCTAACTTGAATAAATTGGATCACTTATAAGCTAACTAAGGTAAAATGGGTCATTTTAGAGCTAACTTAGGTAAAAATGGATCGTTTATGAGCTAACTAAGCTAATTATGCAATTTTTGACATAAGTAAGCTAAGTATAGATCGTTTTAGAGCTAACTTAGGTAAAATGGATGGTTTATGAGGTCAGTAAGCTTATTAAGTCATTTTGGAGGAAAAGAAGCTAACTCTAGGTCATTATGGTAAGCATATTGGAGGAAATAAAGCTAAGTCTAGGTCTTTATGCATTTGTTAAGCAAAACACTAGAGAAACTTACCGTGATCAGGGAGGTGTAGGAGCGGGCTGGCTCGTGCCGGTAGCTGGAGAAGGATCGTGCAATGCGTGTTTGGAGTTAAGCTGCACCAAAGATCATTTCCAATGTCTCGTTAGCATTATGACACTCAAATGTTAAGACTAGCAAGTAATGTCCATTCAAATTAAACTCACCGTGCTCCCAGGAGCAATCACGGCATCGGCGGAGCGGTCGACCGGACTTCTCGCACACAGATCGCACATTTGGTTTTCACAACAGAGTCATACTAGTTAGTAATGAGACTCAAATGTTAAGACTAACAAGTAATCTGCAGAAGAAACTTACCACAAGGAGCTCGTACATGGCCCTTGCCTGCATGTCATTCCGTGCCCTCTCCTCCTCCAACATCTTTGTCGTCTTCTCCTCCAACTCCCGCTGCCTCTCCGCCGCCTCCGCCAGAAGTTTCTCCATTCTATCTCTCTCACTCTGTATAGCAGCCTGCAACACCACTCACATGACCATTTGTAATCATTGATGGAAGTGCACACAATGTAATGGAGAAAGATAGTTGAGTACGTATAACTAACCTTGATGGCGAGTTGGACTGGCCGTTCACGAGGCCTTATCTCAGGAGCGGAGCTCGACTGGCGCGCTTGGAGAGTGCTAGGACAACGGATAAGTCTATCTCCCATGGCTATGGAGCCATGGCACCTCCCGCCACCAGATATCATCAGCAGCTCTGTATCAATGGGACCCTTGCTCGGGTTAAAGTCCTCCCCTTTCCTCGCCTTCCCCTGGTCTCTATATTGCACGAGCTTGTCGTGGGTGGAGATGTTGGTGAAGTTCTTTGGATCATCGAGGTCAGACGTAGAGAATGCCTTGACTTTCTTGTAAGGGCCAGTGTGGGCCATGGCATACATGTCGTACACCTCTGGCACCTTATCCGCCTTATTGTAGCGTGCCTGAAAGAGAGAAACAAAGTAAATTAGTAATTAAAGGGCTAAAGCTAGCATGATGAATGAATTGCATGAATCATGAAGCAAACCACATACCAGTTCCTTTGTCTTGAAATAAGTTGGAGCTGCCTTGATGGTGTGGCACACCTTCCATTTGGGCACGTTTGTCCTTGGCCTCGTTGTGGGTGGCCCGTCGTTCTTTTGAGCACCACGCATTGACCAACACCTCCCAACAATCCATCCGATCCGCACACCATCTCGGAGGGGCCTAAGTTAGCAAATAGAAACTTGAGCGCTACGGCTATGAATTACTAAATGAAGGAAGTAAGTACAAGGCCTTAAGAATTACCTTCATGTACTGCTCCTTACTCAAGAACTTATCGCGGCACTCATGCTTGGGCTTCTTGATACCACGCCTGGCGTAGTAGTCTTGAACAGCCTGCACCCGAACCTCATGCCGTAAGTTCTGCAGTAGGCGCTTGCACTCCTTGTCGATAACATCTGCCGCCTCCTCCTCGTATCCCTCCTCACACCTGTAGAATGTCTGCTATCAAATGAGACAATATTGATTAGTACAATTAATAACTAGCTAGTTGAAGATTTTTAATTGTGTAAAGGAGAAATTACCCGAACTTTCTCGATCACCACGTCGCCTCGTCTTGCACAAGACACCGTCGATAATCTCACCCGGCGGGCCGGGCAGCCAAGTAGTGCTCCCAACTCAATCCAACCTCCGAAGCCGACCCTCACCGAGCAACGTGACAAACCCCGGAAGTTTTGCGAATCGAACTCCAAGGACGGAGTTGGGCGGCGGACACTTTCATGGTGGTCCCAACCCCGCAAACATGACAAGGCCAACGCATTAGTTATTTGAAGAAATATGAATGCGAAGGTACAAAAAGATTAAATGCACTTACCTCTCCCCATTAGGGAAAATCAACCACCTCTGCTCACGGGTCGCCGGCACGGACGGGAGCCGTGTAGCACCATGCTGGTAGACATTGCCCCCTCCTCCTCAATATCAGTCGGCTCCTCGCCATCATCAGCATGGCCACTCGGCTCCTCAGGATGACCCGACCAGGTACCCCATCCACACATGTGCTCCTCCGGGGTCTCGTGGGCCGAAGGCCCGTCGACCCGAGGCTCGTGGGTCAAGACCCGTGGACCGGAGGCTCGTGGACCGAGTCCGTAGCCTCCTCCTCGGACGAGTCCACCCTAGCGATCATGTGCTCGGGTGAAACAATTGGGGCAGCGAGGAAGGCGCCGTAACGATCACCCTACCTCCTCTCCCGCGACCACGTCCTCTCTTCTTCTTACCTCGTCCCCTGCTGGGCACCGCGGTCGACGAAGAAGGGCCCGGCGGTGTCGCCATACTGTCCAGCAACGCTCGGCGGAGAGGTGCGTGTGGAATGGAAGACCTTGCACCACGCTACCGACGAAGAAGGGGCCTCGGCGCACTCCCGACCAGCGCCCACCATCTTTCAACACCTGCCATGACAAAGAATAAACGAAATTAGTACAACATAAAAAAAGTACCGACATGAATAATAATATGTATATCACTTAAGTGTATCATCATCAAGTACAACATAAAAAATTAAATACCGACACTACTAATAATCTCGATCAAGATCATCAATAAATGCATAATCATCATCATCACTATAATCAATGATGGGCTCATAGGGTTCGATGGCATCAACATGTGCAAGGCCACCTTGACGAATCGGTCAAGCATTGATAGGTCATCCGCAGTGATAACCTCTTCTTGTTCCGCTCTTCTTGTTCCTCCTCCGGGTGATGTTGGATTCACTGTCATTGTCTACTTCAATGTTTTGGGGTGAAGTATAGCGGTTCTTGAAACGCTTTTGGAAAGACGTGTCTCTTGGAAGAATTCTCCTTCATATGTGTGCGGGTTAATGTGAGGTTCATAATCCTCTTCCTTTGGGGAGAAAGTCTAGCACGTGGCGGCACTTCATAAACGACATCCCAACCTTTCAGATTTGGATTAATTTGGCAGGCCCACGGTAGATAGAATACTTGGGTCGCTTTGTTGAGCGGTAATATAGACATCAGAACATCTAAATGGGTGCTTTGGTTGATTTCAACTAGCCCTATATGTTCATGAGTCCTTCTAGACTCCTTCGGTGAAACCAATAACATTTGAAGACTACGACATTCGGTGGGTTTTCACCATAGAATGAAGTTCATAAATTGCTTCAACTCTCCCATAATACTCGGTACCTCCTTCGCCGATAGCAGATACACAACAATTTGTAGACTTTCGGTCGGCCATAGATAGCTCTTTGCCATAGGTACGAAAGCGATACCCGTTGATGTCGTACTTGTCAAATGAACGGACCTTATAGTCAAAACCATTAGCGACTTGTCTCAATTCGGCGTCCATAGACTCTGAATTAGCCTACAAGTTTAATATGAAAGGATTGTTGCATTACGCACAAATTAGCGAATGAAATGAAATTGTCTAATAGAAATTACCATTTTTTGAACCAAGAGATGAAACAGGGATAGCCGCCTCCTTGCTTTGCGAGAAGCTCATACTCTTCGACGGAATCCTTTTGGATCACCGCTCCATACGAAAATATGACAACGTATCGACTGTATGACATATCCAGGAATAAGAGCAGTTCAAAGGAAATAGAAGTTGCGAAACAATGTACCGAGAACTTACTCGATGTACGGCCGCACTTCTATCAGGTTGGATGTGAAACACTAGCTGGTGCGAGATTCCCTTTGAATAGGCTGAGGTTGGATCCACCCTTTTTTAGGGTCGTCAGCATTGTACCGAGGCTTCGGATTATGCAAATGACGATTTTTGGCTTCGTAGTGTGCTGTTACGAAGTTTGCCGCCTCCTCTGTGATGAATGCCTCAGCCATCGATGCTTCAATTCTACGCTTATTTTACATTTTTCTCAAGCGTCTTCGCATCCTCTCGGTTAGGTAGCACCAACGATTTTGCACGGCCCCCAATCTTGCCTCGGTCGGGAGATGCAAAATCAAATGTTGCATTGATTAAAGAAGCTGGTGGAAAGATCTTCTCTAACTTGCAGATCAACTCCGCGCCAACTCTTCCATTTCTTCTAGCACGCCAGCGATAGTTCTTTCGCACAAAGAACACGGAAGAAATAGCTGAGTTCTGCGCCAAGATTAGCCATTCATCCTCGTGGATGAAGCCACGCAACATCACCGCATTACCCGCTCAATCCATATCGCCAATCATGACTCTTGAGACCAAATATCTTCATTTTATCAAGATTCGCCCTCTTTAGATTCGCTGCATACCCATCGGGAACATCAATCTGTTGCACCCACAAGATAATTTTCCTCATAGCTGGCCTTCCAAGATTGAACCATGCCTTTGGCTTCGTCCAATTCTGCTTTCCTTTTGGTTCTTTCATGTTTTGTAACGGCCTATCACATAGCGCCTCAGATCGACTCTAGCCTTAGTATTATCCTTTGACTTCCCATCTATGCGAACAATGTACCAAAAAGTGCCTCGGCGATATTCTTCTCAGTGTGCATCACGTCGATGTTGTGTGGGCAAAGGAGGTCTTTGAAGTAAGGCAGATCCCATAAGTATGTTTTGTGAGTCCAGGCGTGCTTAGAATTATACCCCTTGAAGTACCACGGATCTTGTGGATCCGCTCGAGAGTGTTTAAGCGATCCAGTGCATTGGCTGTCAATGCGGTGGTGCGAGTTTTGACAACTCTACCTCTGATGAAGTTCTTGTCTTTCCTGAACTTATGACAAGGATCCAGGAACTGTCTATGCATGTCGAAGCAAGAAAACTTGCGACCGGCCTGAAGCCAACGAAACTCAATAGCTCCCTTGCATGTGGGGCACGGGAACCTTCCATGCACACACTAGCCAACGAATAGCGCATACGCCGACAAGTCATGCGTCGAGTACATGTACCAGACACGCATTATGAAGTTCCATTTGCTATAGGCGTCGTATGTCTTGAACCCATTATCCCAGGCTTCTTGCAATTCATCCTTAACCGGATGTATGTACACATTCATATTTTTCCCCGGATAGTTGGGCCCTGGAATTATCAACGTCAGAAAATGTTCTTTCTTTGCATAATCTGCCCGGGGAGATTGAGTGGAAAGACAAACACGGGCCAACAATCAGTATTGGGCTGCCGTCATACCAAACACATCGAACCCATCCGTGCTTATGCCGACTCGAGGATGCCTCGGATATGCCGCTTTGTCGCATGTAATTCATCAAACTTTTTCCACGCAACACCATCCGATGTGTGTACCATCATCGATTCCCATCGCATCTAGTTCGGTTCTTTTGCTGTTTTGTGCCATGTCATCTGTCTGGCCGTCTCTTCGACCATGAAAAGACGTTGAAGTCTTGGTACGATTGGCATATACCGAAGAACACTAGCGGGGATTTTGGTCTGTGTCTTCTCACCCATACCGTTGTCTACCACAATATACCTAGAAGACTTGCAAATGGGACAATAGTTCAAGTCCGCATAGTCAAGCCTAAATAAGGCACATCCTTTCTCACATGCATGTATCTTCTCATAGGGCGTCTTCAGTGCACAGAGGATTTTGTCCGACTGGTACAGGTTTGCGGGCATTACATGGCCTTTGGGTAGAAAGCGCCCAAATCTTGTCATAATTGCGTCATAGCATTCTCGCCCAAGTTGAACCGAGCCTTGAGCCATTACTTGTGAGATGGCATCCAACCGACAAAGCTCGGTGTGCTTGTGGAGTGGACGTTTGAAGACTCCAACATTTCATTGAAGGCCTTTGCAGATTCCTCCATCTCCTCGTCCGTATCCCGAGCATCATCATAGTCTTGCACCATGTTTTCCATCCGGTACCATGCTCGTCGGTGCGATGACGATCCACCTCAGCTTCGATCACGTTAGGCAGACTCACCATGAAATGTCCACACCGTATAATCAAGCGTAAAACCACTCTTCTGCGGTGTTTGCCCATTTCAGCATCTGTCCTCTTTTCCCAATTGCCGCACCGAAACAGGGCACCAGGTTTTCCTCGGCCATTTGCAATGCGGCTAGCACAAACCCTTGGTTTTTGTGAACCATTCAGCGCTCCATTTGTTCTGACCAGTGTGACCTGTATACATCCACGCACGATCACTCATCTTGACTTTCAGAGCTACTGGTCACACAACAATTATATATGTAATTCACCATGTATATATTCATCAGTTGATCTACTTTGTCAATTTTATTACGTCCATGCAACCTACACTCTAATAGGTAATGATAGGTCCTAATCCCACCCGTATATTCCCATGCTATGCTCCGGATCCGACGCAAAATTTCGGCAGCACCTCCCCGCTATTCTCCTGATACACGTCTCTGCAATAAACAGAGAGGATATGTACCCGGAGAACAACAGGGGAGGCACTGACGAAATTTATGCGTCGGATCCGGAGCAAAGTATATGGGAAAACGGACCCAATCTACACATACTCGAGCTGTCCATGGATAGCGTTGGACAATTCGAAAGAATCAAGGTTATAAATATGCAAATGCATGCATATTTATAACTATGACGCTTTCGAACGGGAGACACATATTGGTTACGACATCGATGATTCAAGACACATATATAGCTAGCTATCAAGTTTCATCGGAATAGATCAAATAATTAATGGGGAGAAGGACATGTCATTTGTGCTCACCCACGAACAAAGGGGAGAGCTCATCAAGCGCGACGGCGAGGTCGTCGAACACCAAACCTCAGAGCGATGAAACAACTGCACATTTAAAACTACCCGATCAACACAATTATATATGATGTTTTCATAACAAAATCAAAAATATATGACCTAACTAATAATTCACAAATATATGACCCGTCGGCCTCTCGAAGGCCAAAGAACACCTTTCGGAGGTGTCGGGGTCGGGTGTCGTGTCGGTGTCCGGGTGCCGTGTCGGGGTTGGGGTGCAGCCGAGGTCGGGGTCGGGTGTCGGTCGGGTCGGAGTGTCGGGTCGGGCCTGGTTGTCGGGTCGGGGTGTGGTGTCGGGTTGGGGTCAGGGTCGGGTGTCGGGGTGTCGGGGTCGGGTGTCGGGTGTCGTGTCGGGTCGGTGTCGTCGGTCGGGGTCGGGTCGGGATGTCGGGTGGCGTGTCGGGTCGGGGTGTCGGGGTCGGGTCTGGGGTGTCGGGGTCGGGTCGGGTGTCGGGGTCGGGGTCGGGTCGGGTGTCGGGCCGGGTGTCGGGTGGCGGTCGGGTCGGGGTGTCGGGGTCGTGGTCGGGTGTCGGGGTCGGGTCGGGGTGTCGGGGTGGCGTGTCGGGGTCGGGGTGTCGGGGTCGGGTCGGGGTCGGGGTGTCGTGGTGGCGTGTCGGGGTCTTCTTCTTCTTCTTCTTCTTCTTCTTTCTTCTTTCTTCTTCTTCTTTTCTTTCTTCTTCTCCCTCCTCCTCTTCCTCCTCCTCCTCCTCCTCCTCTTTATTCTTCTTCTTCTTCTTCTTCTTCTTCTTCTTCTTCTTCTTCTTCTTCTTTCTTCTTCTCCTTTTTCCTCTTCTATATTGTTCTGTTTTCAACTTTCTTCTTATTCTTCTTCCTTTTTTCCTTTTTCCTCTTCTTCTACTTCTTCTTCTTTTTTTCAACTTTCTTCTTCTTCTAATTATCTAAACCTAAATCTAGCACTAACCTAAACCAACCACTAACCTAAACCTATCAATAACCTAATTAAACCTAAACACAAAAAAAAAACAGAGAAAAAACAAAATAATGCTCACCTTGGCTCCTCTCGATGGAGGATGGAGGGGGCGGGCAGGGCAGGGCGGCGCGCAGCCTGCCCGGGGCCGGGGGAGGCGGACGAGGGCGGGGTGGGCGAGCGGACGCAGGGCGAGCCTGTCTCGGGCGGCGCGGGCGATGTGGCGAGCCTGGCTCGGGGTGAGGCGCGAGGCGAGGGCGGGCGCGAGGGCGGTGGTGGCGGCGGCGGGCGAGGGCGGTGGCGCCAGTGATGGTGGGTGGCGGCGGCGGGCGGGTGGTTGGGACGGTGGGACGGGCAGGCGAGGATGTGGGACAAGGGGGCGGTGGGTGGCGGGCGGCGGGGTGGCGGTGGTCGTCGGGAGGAGGGACAGATTGAAACAGAGAGATGGGCGGGGTGGAGCTCGGCCGTTAGTAACCTAAACATTTGCCGTCCGCCCCCCTTTGCCGTCCGCTTTAATACTCTTTGCCGTCTGCTAGCGGACGACAAAGAGGGGCCCCGTTAGGTTTTCCCTAATCAGACTATTAGTGTGGGTCGCCTCCCTCTTTGCCGTCTGCCAGCTGACGGCAACGAATCTTTGCCGTCTGCTAGCGGACGGCAAAGAACTGGCTGATGGCAAAGAAGGTCTTTGCCATCAGCCAGTTCCTTGCCGTCTGCTTTTGGGTAGCTGGTGGCAAAGAGCTTCTTTGCCGTCTGCTAGCGGACGGCAAAGAGCTGGCAGATGGCAAAGTAGCTGATTCCAGTAGTGCACCCCTCTGGTGTACCAAAATCTTTATGTGATGTGGTAGGTCTCACTGATATGGATGAATGTTCTCTTAATCTGCACTTAGCGGATTCAACTATTAAGAAACCATTGGGTGGAATAAATAATGTTCTCATACTTTCTAATATAAATTATGTGTATGTGGATTTTATTATGCTTGATATTGAATGCAATTCGTCTTGTCCTATAATACTTGGTAGACCTTTCCTAAGAATCGTAGGTGCTATTATTGATATGAAAGAAGAAAATATAAGGTTCCAATTTTCATTAAAAAAGAGATTGAACACTTCCCTAGAAAGAGAATTAAGTCGCCATATGAATCTATTATGAGGGTCACTTATGGAGTTGATATGAAGGATGTAGGATGACAATACTTGAAACAATACCTTACGTCTAGATGGGAGGCAATCCAATAGTTATCTTAAATTTTTTGCTTTTACTTTCTGTTTGGTGTGTTGACACAATTATTGCTACTGTTTCAAATGTGTTTTTATATTTTAATTACTGTTTCGTGCCAAGTAAAGCCTTTGAGATGGTTTATTGGTAGTTGACTTGATTCTGTGAAAAAACAAAAACTTTTGCTTTTAGTATTGGAATTACTATGATTCATTAGAACGTGATAAAATTTGATTTTTAAACATTATTGATATACAAATTGCCCATGTTGTCCTAATATGTAGTATGCAACTTGAAAGTATAATCGTTGCATTCGTATGTGTTAGTTGTGAATCATCTAAATTGTCATAATTTTCCTTTGCAAAACGGTCGTTCTATTGCCTACCAATGTACATATCACTATTTTACGGTCAAGTTGCACATAAAAATATTGAATCATTGTCCAGGGGCATTACAGACAATTCATAGTAAAATCTGCAATTTCACAGCTGTTTCAGCCAAACGACTTCCAGCTTTTCCACAGCTAAAAGTTCACATCAACTTTTTCACAGCTCACAGCTCACAACAGCTTTTACAGAATTTGCAGCTCAACCAAACACAGCCTAAGTGTTGGTCATGGCATGGTGGGGAGGTTTGAGCATTTTTACGTCTCAAATGGAATCCTTGAGTGTTGTTATAATCGGGGGTGCGCTATGGTTAACTCCTAGCAATCTACCCCCCTAAGAGCATGCGAGTAGTACTTTGCTTCGAAGGCTAATAGGCTTTCACAATAAGTATGTGAGTTCTTTATCACTGATGTGAGTCCATGGATTATACGCACTTATCTTTTTCGCAGTTTTCTAGCCTCTTTGGTACCGTGCATTGCCCTTTCTCACCTTGAGAGTTGGTGCAAACTTCGCCGGTGCATCCAAACCCTGTGATATGATACACTCTATCACACATAAGCCTCCTTATATCTCTCTCAAACAACCCTATTATGACATTTCCATAGTCATTCTGAGATATATTGTCATGCAACTTCCATCATTCCGCTTTCATGACATACATGTTCATTGTCATATTGCTTTGCATGATCATAGAGCTGACATGATATTTGTGGCTCAGTCACCGTTCATCATTTTTATACATGTTACGCTAGATCATTGAACATCCTGGTACACTGCTAGAGGCATTCATATAGAGTCATATCAAGTTGTAAGTAAATAAAAGTGTGATGATGAGCATTGTCCCAGTGAGGAAAGGATGATGGAGACTATGATTCCCTCATAAGTCAGGATGAGACTTCAGACGAAAAAATATAGAGGCAAAAGAGCCCACCAAAAAAATGAGAGAAAAAGAGAGAAGAGGCAATGTTACTATCCTTTTCCATATGTGTGCTTCAGAGTAGCATCATGTTCTTCACATAGAGAGTCTCTCGAGTTTCACTTTCATATACTAGTGGGAATTTTTCATTATAGAAATTGGCTTGCATATTTCGGTGATGGGCTTCCTCAAATGCCCGAGGTCTTCATGAGCAAGCAAGTTGGATGCACACCCGCTTAGTTTCCGCTGAGATTTCATACACTTATAACTCTTAGTGCATCCGTTGCATGACAATCCCTGCTCCTCACATTAATATCGATTGGTGGGCATCTCCATAGCCCGTTGATCAGCCTAATTGATGCGAGACTTTCTCCCTTTTTGACTTCCCTTATTAATCCCTACCAACGCATTCTATTTCACTTAGTGCTATTTCCATGGCTTACGCTCATGTATTATGTGTGAGTTGAAAATGCTGAAGTGCGTTAGAAGTACGATCCAATTGCCTGGTTTGACACCGGGTGCTCATGATTTATATTTATGCGGTGAAGGCGGAGTCATGCCATGCTAACATGATAAAATGAGTGGGGATAATATTCATTAACGATCGTATATTTTGAAAAAGTAATGATTATGTTTCTTATATTAATGGATTTTATTATGTTGATATTATTACTTCATCGTTTCTCAATATACCGTAAAGAGATTACATGATACACATGTTAGGTATCATTTAAAAAAAAATCTGTTTTTATCATTTACGTACTCGATGACGAGTAAGAATTAAGTTTGGGATGCTGATACGTCTCCAACGTATCTATAATTTTCGATTATTTCATGTTATTATATTATCAATTTTGGATGATTTATATGCATTTTATACTATTTTATATCTTTTTTGGGACTAACCTATTAACTCAGTGCCCAGTGCCAGTTTGTTGTTTTTCTGCTTGTTTTTTGGCTTTTTAGAAAATCAAAACCAAATGAAGTACAAATACGATGAACCTTTACGGTGATTTTTTATGGACTAGAGGGACCCTAGAAGGTTCAGGAGGTGGCCGAAGAGATACGAGAGGGCCACGAGCTCACAGGATGCGCCTCCTGAGCTCGTGGCCCCATGCAGCTCCCTTTGACCTAATTCCAACTCTATAAATTCCCAAATATTCCTAAACCAACAAAGAGCCATCCGAAACACTTTTTTCGTCGCTGCAAACTTCTGTTCTTTCGCGATCCCATCTGGAGGCCTTTTTCAGTACTCTACTAGAGGGGGAATCGATTATGGAGGGCTTCTACATCATCCTTGCTGCCTTCAGATGATACCTGAGTAGTTCACTATAGACCTATGAGTCCATAGCTAGTATCTAGATGGTTTCTTTTCTCTATTTGATCTTCACTACAATGTTCTCCTAGATCTTCTTGGAGTTCTATCCGATGTAATCTTTTTTTTGCGGTATGTTTGTTGGGATCCAATGAATTTTGGATTTATGATCAGATTATTCACTGAAAGTAATGGAGTCTTTTCTGAATTTTATTATGCATGATTGTTATAGCTGTGTATTTCTCTCTGATCTATCCGTTTGGTTTGGCCAGCTAGATTGATTTATCATCAATGGTATATGTGCTTTGGAATGGGTTCAATCTTGTGGTGTCTTCACCTAGTGACAGAAGGGGTAGCGAGACACGTATTATATTGTTGCTATTAAGGGTAAAACGATGGGGTTTACTCATATTGATTGGGTTTACTTTTTCTACGTCATGTCATCTTGCTTAAGTCGTTACTCTCTTTGTCATGAATTTAATACCATAGATGCATGCTGGATAGCGGTCCATTGATGGAGTAATAGTAGATGCAGGCAGGATTCAGTCTACTTTTCACGGATGTGATGCCTATATACATGATCATTGCCATGAATATGTCATAATTATGTGATTTTCTATCAATTGCCCAACAACAATTTGTTTATCCATTGTCTGCTATGTTCGAGAGAGAAGCCTCTAGTGAAAACAGCCTCGGGTCTACTTTTATCATATTATTAAAACAAAAATATGTCACTGCAATTTATTTACTTTTGTTTTGTTTTACAATTTATCTATCTATCTACATATACAAGATTTGATCCTTGCAAGTAGCGAGTTCAAATGCATTGACAACCCTCTTGCCCCGAGTTGGGTGCAGTATTTGCTTTTGTGTGTAGGCGTTGTTGAAGGGAATTTGCTTGGTTCTTCTATTGATTCGATTACCTTGGTTCTCACCGGGTGAAATACTTATCTCTAATGTACTGTTTCACACCTCCTCTTCGGGGGAAATCCCAACGCAGTTTACAAGTAGCAATACTTTTTGTGATCTTGAAAATTTATTTGAATCTTGTGATAAATTTGTTATTGATAAATATTGTTTGTAATACTGTTGAGTGTGGGTTTGCAGAGATTGGGACTTTAGTAAATGTTAAATTAGTCGCATTATCTTGAAAGATAATAAAATATGTATGTACGTGGATTATGAAGACAATGTTCTGAGTGATAGTTATGAAATAAAAGAAACGATACAACAAGGAAATAATTTTTTTAGTGAAGCTTTCAATATAAGAAGATAGACCCTGGCGACCATAGGTTCACTAGTGGCATTTCTCTAAGCATACAAATGTCGTGTGGTGAACAAATTATAGTTGGGCATCAATTAAATTGCAATATTTGTATTTATGACTATGATCATTCATGGTATAATCTCATATAGGCGGTACGCCCATAAAAAGTAGACCATTATCTAACTACATCTACAACTAATACCCCACCTCAAGACCGCTATCCAGCATGCATATCAAAATATTAAGTTCATAACAAATAGATCATTGCAATAAGCATGTTGACATAATATAGATAGTAAAAATAGCATCCAAGTGTGATAAAGAAACCATCTTTCGATAAAATACAATACAAAACGTGTTTTGTCCCTTTGTAACTGGGATATAGATCACCGCAAGCTATGAATCCACTACAATGTACAACCCCCTCCGAAGAATTACCCATCAAACTTGACCAAAGTTATTCTATTATAAAGCAAATAAAACTTCAAAAGATTCAATTGCTTTCAATAAACAATCTGATCATAAATTGACAATATCACATCCCAATAAACATACCACTGATTTATACAATCTTGTGAGGCAGCTCACAAAAACATTGTATTGAATCACAAGGGACTCACACATGGTCATGGAGACAAAAAAAGCCCCCGACAGTGGATTTTCACTCCGGCAGAATGTCAGAACATGCCTCACATTAGGAAGACCATATCCAAACTCGTTGTAGTTGTGTGAACACTAAGGCCACTGTCGGTGAGGAGGTAAGGAGGATAAGCGACAACACAAATGAGATGACATATATTGAAATAAAGAACATGGGCCTATTGAGTTCTTGAATCATGATTATTGCGTTAGAGATATTGTATTGGGGCATGTGAACGAAAGGTCTACAATAATACTCTCTCCATCCAATAATATAAGACATTTTGTGTAGTGTCAAAAACACTCTTATATTACAAAAACGAGGGAATATATATATCAAACTAAAAGTAAGTAATTTACGGAGGCATGTGCTTTACCTAATGGAGTAGGTAGGAGTAAATTTGAGCAGTCCAGAGTCCATGTACAGAACAACCGCCAAGTCGCTCCTCCTCCAAGAAAGAAAGCTAGAGTTTCTGCCTCTCACCGGCGCCGCCGCAGGTCCGCCTCGTCTCCGGTGGCCCTAGGGCCATGGGGGTGCGGTGGATCCTGCCAAGGGCCGGCGGGAGGGCTCCGTTTTCAGTCGTTTTTTCTGTCTTGTTAGGGTTTGTGTCCTGCTCAGGAAGGCGAGACGGTGACGGCTCCCTAAAGATGAAATAAAGGTCTCCCCGCTTAGCCCCCGTTCCGGCGGTGCATCTAGCATCGTTGGTGGGCATGTGGAGGTGTGTCTTCGGCGGATCTATCTTTGGTGGATTTGCTCGGATCTCGTCGTTGTTCGTCTACGTTCGTGTGTCTTCGGGTTGAATCCTTCAAACCTACGCTATTCTTTATCGGCGGCGGTTGCTGTTCTGGTGCGCTGGTCCTATGGGGCCTTAGCATGACGACTTCCCGACTGTCTACTACAACAAGTTGTGCCCGACTCCGGCGATGGAGGGGTGATGACAGCGGCGCGCCTTCGGCTCGCTTCAGTGCTTGTAGTCGTCGTTAGGTGGTTTACGGATCTAGATGTAATTTTTATTTCCGGTGTTCGTTGTACTGCCAAGATTAAAGATGAATAGATTGGAAGTTTTTCTGAAAAAAAAGTAACACAGATTATCGTTTGCGTCCAAAAAGAAAAGATTATCGTTTTGCGGACTGTCAGTGACACGTGGGCAGCGGGGCTGGTGCAGCCGTCTTCCGCCGGCCCTGCACTCGAGCGTGCGCGAATCTGTCAATCCCCCATGCTCCTGAGACCGGCCCTCCCCGTCGCCGTCAGTCCCACTCTCCCACTCTTCTCCCATCTCGCGGCCGTCCGCCGTCGGTGCTCAATCGGCGCCACGGCCATGGCGGGAGTCTCCGCCGCCTCTCCCGCCGCAGCACAGATCGGCAGCTTCCTCTCCAAGAAGCCCTACGCGCCGCCGTCCTGGGCCTCGCACCTCGCCCTCGCCCCACCCCACACTTTCTCCCTTGGCCACGTAAGCTTCGCCGTCTCTACCACTGGACTACCCCTACTTGCTCCAATGACTAATTGACGCCTCCCAAGCTGCTTAGATTGATACCCAGTGACTTTGAAGTCGTTTTTATTTACTAGATATCGTCTGAAAAAGTATCAATCATGTGTAATTCATAGCTTTTTTTCTCGCACTGTATTCCAAGCAGTTCCCAACCCCGATTCACAAATGGAATCTGCCAAATCTGCCGGAGGGCACTGAAGTATGGATCAAGGTGCTGCGCGAATCACACTATTCTGTTCATTTTCTAGTGCCGTATAAGGGTAGAAGATAGAATGCTTAGTGGCGTTTGTGTTCTGACAAGGGAGCTTTGGTGAAACTGTAGCGGGACGATCTGTCGGGTATGCAGCTGAGCGGCAACAAGGTCCGGAAGCTCGAGTTTCTGCTGTCAGATGCCGTCGCGCAGGGTGCGGACTGTGTTATCACTGTCGGTGGTATCCAGAGCAATCACTGCCGGGCGACGGCGGTGGCTGCCAAGTATCTCAATCTTGACTGCTATTTGATCCTGCGTACTTCCAAGGTAATCTGTGTGCTTGTTGAGGTGGAATTGATAGAACTCTGTGTCGTAATGCAGTTGGTTTGACCTGATTTTGGTTGGACATTTTCAGCTTCTTGTGGATCAGGACCCTGGTTTGGTCGGTAATCTCCTTGTTGAGAGACTGCTGGGCGCGCACATTGATCTTGTCTCAAAAGAAGAGTACGGGAAAATTGGCAGTGTGGTATGCTCTTCTCCATGGTGTATCCTGTTACTGCTTTGAATTTTTCATACCTCTGTCAGCTCATGTGTAGCCAAAGCGTTGTTTATACACGAACGTTGCTCATTATCCATGCTTGATCAATCACCTTTGTTGTCAAAAGATCATCCATCAAGTAGCTCGCGCAGCAGTGTTTATTTTTACTTACCTGTGTCATCCTTTTCTTCCATTGAGGTTATTTATGTCACTGCCTGTTAGTTGGTTGCAAGTAGATAGAAGGCTTTGTAACTGCCCGTTAATATTTCTTCATTGGTTGCTTTTCCTTCTTTCTGATTCTTTTCGTTATGTTTGGAGCTTCTGCATTGGTTACGAGGTTCCTAACCACACATTGATTTGTTTTTATAGGCTTTAGCCGACTTGCTTAAAAGGAGGCTTTTGGAGGAAGGACGGAAGCCATATGTGATTCCTGTTGGTGGATCCAATTCACTTGGAACTTGGTATTATCTTATTTGATGCAAACTGTTAAACTACAATACCATTTTTCTTATTTTCCGTGTTTATAGCATAGTTTGATATTTTGTCAACTATCAATGGCTTGGTATCTCTCTCAGTCCATTGCGAACGTAGTTATCGCTATGTTGAAATTGACATTAGTGTTGCAATTTTATATGTTTGGGAATTGTCTAGACACTGAAACTAGCGGATCTCATTTAAGCAAGAAGGTCTGGGTAACATAGCAATACATCATATTGTAGCTAACCACTGGAGCGTAAGATACTATGAATGGTGACCTATTGTGTTCAATCTGCAAACGTAGGCTAAGGAAAATGTAGTGTACTATATCCAGAATGTGTAAAAGGGAACGGTTAAGATTATAAGATTATGTGCTTCTAAAGAGATGGGTTGGAGTTCAAATAGGTCTCATAAATTTATGCAAATGATATTCACTTCAGAATGTTGATCCTATGTTTGTAACATACGTCGCATCTTCCTTTTATAGGGGATATATTGAAGCAGTAAGAGAGCTTGAGCAGCAAATTCAATTATCTGGTGATGTTCAGTTTGATGACATTGTTGTTGCCTGCGGCAGGTATTTCATCAGCACCTGCCATTCTGTCCTTTTCTATGGAGATAGTTGTGTGTGTGCACTCACTGTTGTGACATGCCTAGATCCCGAAAGTTGTAGCATTGACAGTTCACGGCTTGATCATATTGAACTTTTTGCAGTGGTGGAACTATTGCTGGTCTTGCTTTAGGATCAAAATTGAGTAGCTTAAAGGCAAAAGTATGAACTTTCTTTAGTTATTTTCTTACCCTGTTGATTTAAATACTAATTATCCACTTGTAGGATAGGTCCATGCATTCTCTGTTTGCGATGACCCTGAATACTTCTACGATTATGTTCAAGGCCTGATTGATGGACTACAATCTGGCTTGGACTCACATGATATAGTCAGCATTCAAAATGTGAGTGTATTTTAGCATTACTCCAAAAATTACGTGCAGTGTGTTGTTCCAAGCACCACATCCTCTTATTATGACCTTGTTTATATGCATATGACATAGTTTTTTCAGCATCTTGTTTGTTCATTTCTTATTTTCTTTAGAGTGCTTGTTTGTTCATTTGATAGTTCACCTCTGTGAGGGAATTCTAGTACAGAGTACACTCTATATGCAGGTTGGTCGAATTTGTGAATATTTTGCTTGCTCAACTGCAACTTCTGCTTGACAGGCTAAGGGCTTAGGTTATGCCATGAACACAGCTGAGGAGCTTAAGTTTGTTAAAGATATAGCTACAGCAACAGGCATTGTGCTTGATCCAGTCTACAGGTGCAATACTTTCCTTCTGTGTGGGATGTGACATCTGATTCGATATCATCTATGCTAGTTCTTTTGTTATAAATAAGAAATAAGAAATGTTTTTCTCTGTCAAGTTAAGCCAACATTATCAATCCTTCCAACAAATTCAAATTCATGAATAGATCTAACATTTATGTTGCTTAATTAGGATATATATGCTTTGTTTTTCTTCAGTGGGAAGGGAGCGTATGCAATGCTGAAAGACATGGCCGATAATCCATCCAAGTGGAAAGGGCGAAAAGTCCTCTTTGTCCATACAGGCGGTCTTCTTGGGTTGTATGACAAGGTTGATCAGATGTCATCTTTGGCTGGGAGCTGGCGCAGAATGGATCTTGAAGAATCAGTCCCACGCAAAGATGGCACTGGTAAGATGTTCTAATTGATATGCTCCAGAAACTGCTCCATTATGGGTTGGAGTTCCAGAAATGTCATTATCTTAAGGGTATATGCTCTTACGTTTGTAAAAGAAAATTCAGAATAGATGGCTAGCATGGACTAAAATGTTGATATACAAGAATAAAGTGCATCTTTCTGCCATTTGAAAATAAAGCTATCTGTATTGCTTATTTAAATACCTTCTGTTTCTTTTATGTCCTATGTAATCTTGTGTTTAGTTAGAAAAATTCAGTCTTGGATATTCCAGAAAGACCTAGTTAGCAGTAGTTGTTTATGCCCATTCATCTGATGCTATAGATCAACTGCCAAGCATAAGGTCCCAGCTTCCGCTGGGTTTCAGTGAGAAGCAACCGAAAGAATTTGGTTCATAAAAGAATCCTTCCACTTTTAGATACTCTTCAGAAACTCGAGTAACAATTCAACTTTAGCAAGCCTGCCTAGTCATGCACATAAACGAAAATGCACCACTGAACAAGTCTGTAGGCATTTTTTTTTCAAATAGTATGTAAGAAACAACAGAAATGTAGTATAACCAAGAGATAACAGAGGAGAACACACTGAGATTGCACTACAAGTATAGCAAAGGTTCCGAAAAGGCAAAATACCACTATTGTCTTAAATAGCACCATTTGCCCGTACGCCGACGGACCAATGTACACGCAAACTAGGCCATCATTCTAGAAGCGACATCTTCAAGCAAGTGATCCATTGGGTCCACGCACCACTGTGACAGGGCAGGTTGCATTGTTGACGACATAATTGCTGACGCTTCCAAGGAGTGCCCTGCATCAAGGTCCAAGGAGATGTAGAAATATGAGAAAACTCTGATTAGCCATGAAATAGATCCTCATAGTTTACTCGACAAAAGTTTCAGATGTTCTACCTTTTTAAGGGCCCTAATCCCCTGCAACCAAGCACAACAGAGTCCACCTTGAGATCATCTACTGCCTCACAAAGTTTCTCCCTTGCATCACCCCAGTATATTTTTGCCAGTATTTCCACCTGATCCAACCAACATGGAACCGATCTCTAATTAGCAGCACATTTTCCTTGCCTGAACTGGCCTTATGAATTCAGCATAGATAATTGTATGGACAATTCAGTAGTTGGTGTAGGCTATTACCTGCTTGGACTTGGACTCAGCTTGCAGGATCTCCAGCACCTCCTTATCGGGGTTGACCCCGTACCGCGCCTGCACGTTCATCTCCATGAACTCCAGCAGAGGGATCAAAGCTTCAGTCGCAGGTAAAACCACAAACGACGGCGTCAGTTGCAATCTTAGCGAAACAGAAAAGAATTGAGTGAGCTACAGAACAGAACAGAGAATTCAGTGTCTTGGCACATACGTGAACCGGTGCTCTTCCAGAGCCCCTTGTGGCTGGCGTCTGCCCCCTTGGGGAGGACGTGGATGAGGATGATCCTGTCGCCGGCCTTCACCAGGTTCTCGACCACCCACCTCGTCGCCGCCTTGCTGGACGGCGAGTAGTCCATCGCCAGGCCGATGGTGCGCTTCCCAGCCGCCATGTCCGCGAGAGTTTCTGGACGAAGGTGTTGAAGGAAGCTGGAAGCAAACAGGAGGTGTTGGGAGAGGAGGTACTAAACAATGTGCAGCAGTGCTATTTCTGGGTTAAGGATTGTGCTCCAATCAGCGGTATTTAAGGTGGTTGGATCGGATGGAGTACAGCAAAACAGCCTCTGATGATCGCGAAGTTGCAGACTAGGTTGGCTTTTGGTTTTATTCGCCTTTTTTGGCAGAGGGGGGCGGGGTGGTGGCTTTATTCCTTGGAACAAAACTGTTGCTCTGATGGATTCTTTCCTTTTTCTCACGGCCGCTGGGTCCTTGCCAGATGGGCAAAGCTATGATGGTAGATGTGTGTCCAGAAGGCTCTCCGCCTCTCTGGAAAGCTCAGGAACCGCTCCGTCCAAGTTTAGTAAAACTTCGGCTGGAAACCAATAATGTTTCCAACTGTAGATTTCGGCCGTTTTAATGTTGGCGTAGGCGGGTGAGTGAGAGTTTCCCTGTTCTACTAGCAGAGGTTGAGGTTCAGGGGTTGAGGTTCTGGAGATTTTAGTGGTGTGGTTTGGAAATCTGTGGGCTTTTTGCAAAAACCGGGGGCGGCCGGGCGGGGCCTCGTGTTCTTTGGTTTTGTTATATCTTGCACATGTGTTGCAATAGGATATAAATATTATACTACTACGTTTGCCCGTGATTAATCTTTTCATATTAATTTGATTGTATAAATAAATGTTTATCAAATCCTGTGATTAATTTACCCATCTAAATAAATCTTAGGATTTTATTTGATGATCACTTATTTGGTAAGAACTTATTGGCTTATAAAAGAAAAACATAATTGTTTTAGTCAATAAAAGGTAAGACAGTTAAGACAGCTGTCAAGTAAAACCGATGGAAAAGATTACTAGAGATGAGAGGATGAAACATATGTAAGGTTGGACGAGGAGTTCTGCAAAATTTATATTGTACGGAAATCTTGTTTTGCCAACGCCCCCCTCCTCTCGAACGGCACGATCTCCATCCCATTGATGTTCGTTTTCGCAAAAAAAAAGAAGCCCCTTGATGGAAGGAACTGCCATGGCAATTTCTAAAACTGCCCCCCACGCCCCCCTAAACCAGTATTTTTTTTAAGACAACTAAATGCAGTCCGCCACCTCCCCCGTTCGCCTGCCATGCTGGCCCTAGCGAATGTTCGCCAGGTAGCATGTTCATTTTCTAAGTACTAGTAAAATTACACGTGCAATGCACGTCTTGACAAATGTAAATGTTAATAACTACTCCCCCTATCTTAAAATGTACTCTCTCCGTCCCAAAATTCTTGTCTTGTCCCAAAATTCTTGTGACTTGATATCCGTATTTAGATAAATCTAAGACAAGAATTTTGGGACGGAGGGAGTAGAATATTATTTGGGCTTAATCTAGACCAAAAATTGACTTATATTTTGAGCAGAGGAGTACTGTATTATTTGATGTACATTTTCTAAAACTTTGAATATTTGTTAACTACAATAACAATCGAGCACACAATATTAAAGCAGTACATATCCCACGCACTAAAATATTAGGAATATCTTTCAACAAATTTGTTTGAAACAAATGCCCCAAAAATTATTTTCAGGCATTGTTTAGATCATACATAGTGTTGCTGAAACCCTACCGGTGCAATGTTCAAATCATCATATATCATCTAGTCCAACACATGGATAAAATCGGGCTGTCCATTTGTAGAAGCAAGGTGGACCACCAGTTCCTGTACATGCTTATGCTTCTTTAGATCCAGATTCAATCAAAAAGAGAAGTTTTCCACTGTACATGTAATAGGGCAGAGTGTCAAAAGTTTAGAAATGGGGATAACAATCATAATCAAAAGAAACTTAGAAGAAGATAATCAGATTGTTTTGTTTTACACATTGGTGACATTTATAAAATCAAGAGGCAGCAAGAGTGCAATCCAAATATCTTTAGAATATGTTAGTGAAAATTGCAAATACCTATAACCGACTCATAAAACATGTCAATAAAAATTGCAAGGCCTGCAAAATATCCTGTATAAGCACTGCAATCTCTTGTTTCATGACCAAAAAATAAGACCGTCATATGATGGGATTAAGGTAATAAATGGCGTCAAATACTTTGATAACAACATGGCACGACAAATACTTTGATAACAACATGGCACGACGTAGAACTGCTTACCCGGTTGTCTGCTCGATCATTTTCAATGCAGTATCAGTGTGCTCCAACCAAATAAATTGTTATTAAACTCTGCAAAGACACCTCTTCTGTAACACTCAAGAGAATAAAGTAAGTCAAAAATAACAGATAAAAAACATAATGCGATAAAAATAAAGCAATTCTTGGAGAAGAAATACACTAAATGTTGTGATGCCACTCAAATTGTATTTTTAAAACCAGGACACCATAACGGTCATGTTCTTGCATAGAGTAACACGCCCTGTATCCCTCCTCAAAAGCATATATGGCAGGAGACCTTGGCGAGCATGTACCCCGCAACGCCATCCGCAGCCTGGTGACTACGACAAACAATTTGTTCCATATAAGTATAGCTAGCAGTTACTGTAATATGGGTATGTGATTGATCCACCATCGTGTCTGCTGTTGAGGCTATCTCGACCTGATAGGGGGGGGCTGGCCTAACTGTGTTAGCGAAAACTATAGTGACCTATGAATTTCAGGTTCAGACAAATAGACAGTGCCCAACTGGCCAGACGTTCGAACCTCTCCAGTTGCAAATTGCAGCACACAAACCAGCATGATTCAAGGATAGCTTTTCAATAGTCACAGTTTTTCATCATGAAAAAAATCTAATATATGTGAACAATGCTGAATACAGGTAATCTTGATCCCTTTCTGAAGTGAGTTAACTTCTAAAAAATCAAGACGAAGAGGTTTGCCATTAATTTGTAGCAACGATGATGCAGAACGATTTACTAAATTAAATATTGTGTAACCTGATTAGGCATGTAGGCAGAAAAAAGGTGAACTGCTTCACCTCTCGAATCTTATTTTCTTCACCAAAATCTTGAGTGTAGGCAGAAAAAAAAGTGAACTGGTTCACCTCTCGAATCTTATTTTTCTTCCATAAATCCAATTCTACATCTGCATAGCAATATAGAATTATAAGTACCAGCAAAAGAGAGGCTAATGGATTTTGGTTTTGTGGACAACCAAAATTATGTATTAGTACTAATTCAGACCAGCATAAAACAGCTTTCTATTATGGACAATAGGAAACCGAAAATTCGTGACTACCAGGACTCGTATGTGCACAGAATGCTTTACAACATCCAACTGATAAATACAGGCGTGATGGCGCAACAACAAGTACAGGTGCAGCAACACAGACCCAGAAAGAGCTTCTTGTTCCTCTTTCTCTGAAATTGCCATTTCTGGTCATTTAACTATGTACTGCAAGCATGTAAACAGATAAGCAAAACAGAGGAAGAACATGTCTATATCTTATCATGAACGTGATGGGAAAATGCTAGTAAGATATAGGCCAAAAGGGCAACAACCAACAAAACGTTTAGACTATTTAAGCAATATTTCCTCCGTAGCAAATTTCGCATACAATGATACAACCAGTTAAGAATGCTCCAGTAATGAATTTTCAATATTCAGATATGCCATGTCCAATTTTTCCATGCAATCATCTGAATAGCAAGTTTTAAATCAATGACATGTTCAATTATAGAATCAAAGAAAATAGCAATCTAGCAGGAACATGCACTCAGTATATAATTTACAATTCCAAGAACTGCATAAAGTTTACGCACCTAGCGGGGTATGACATGGTAGGTTTTGAAGGCCCTGACCTTTAGATCCCTCCTGAATTCACACTACTCGTCAGCGTCTTTTGGGATGAGGGTGTGCTTGAGCTCGTACTGGTCAATGGCATGGTGTACTTGGGACGAAGAAGGTGCCATGCAGCCTGTACATCACTCGCGATGCGGTCAAGGTGGGCCTGGCGCACGGCAAAGAGTGAGCCGCCGTCTCTAAAGCATAACCCCAAAACGATAGCGGTAAATCAGTAAGAGACATCATAGATCGCACCATATCAAGTAAAGTACGATTACGACGTTCGGATACACCATTACGCCGTGGTGTTCCGGGTGGCGTGAGTTGCGAAACTATTCCGCATTGTTTCAAATATAGACCAAACTCGTAACTCAAATATTCTCCTCCACGATCAGATCGTAGAAACTTTATTTTCTTGTTACGATGATTTTCAAATTCACTCTGAAATTCTTTTAACTTTTCAAAAGTTTCAGACTTATGTTTCATTAAGTAGATATACCCATATCTGCTTAAATCATCTGCGAAGGTGAGAAAATAACAATATCCGCCACGAGCCTCAACATTCATCGGACCACATATATCTATATGTATGATTTCCAACAAATCTGTTGCTTTCTCCATAGCTCCGGAGAACGGTGTTTTAGTCATCTTGCCCATGAGGCACGGTTCGCAAGTACCAAGTGATTCATAATCAAGTGGTTCCAAAAGTCCATCGGTATGGAGTTTCTTCATGCGCTTTACACTGATATGACCTAAACGGCAGTGCCACAAATAAGTTGCACTATCATTATCAACTCTGCATCTTTTGGTTTCAACATTATGAATATGTGTATCACTACTATCGAGATTCAATAAAAATAGACCACTCTTCAAGGGTGCATGACCATAAAAGATATTACTCATATAAATAGAACAACCATTATTCTCTGATTTAAATGAATAACCGTCTTGCATCAAACAAGATCCAGATATAATGTTCATGCTCAACGCTGGCACCAAATAACAATTATTTAGGTCTAATACTAATCTCGAAGGTAGATGTAGAGGTAGTGTGCCGACCGCGATCACATCGTCTTTGGAACCATTTCCCACGCGCATCGTCACCTCGTCCTTAGCCAATCTCCGCTTAATCCGTAGCCCCTGTTTCGAGTTGCAAATATTAGCAACAGAACCAGTATCAAATACCCAGGTGCTACTGCGAGCATTAGTAGGGTAAGGTACACATCAATAACATGTATATCACATATACCTTTGTTCACCTTGCCATCCTTCTTATCCGTCAAATACTTGGGGCAGTTCCGCTTCCAAAGGACCAGTCTGCTACTGAAGAGAAGCACTTAGTTTCGTGCTTAGGTCCAGACTTGGGTTTCTTCTCTGAGCAGCAACTTGCTTGCTGTTCTTCTTGAAGTTCCTTTCTTCTTCCTTTGCCCTTTTCTTGAAACTAGTGGTCTTGTTGACGATCAACACTTGATGCTCCTTGATTTCTACCTCCGCAGCCTTTAGCATTGCAAAGAGCTCGGGAATCGTCTTTTCCATCCCTTGCATGTTATAGTTCATCACGAAGCTTTTGTAGCTTGGTGGCAGTGATTAGAGAATTCTATCAATGATGCTATCATCCGAAGATTAACTCCCGGTTGAATCAAGTGATTATTATACCCGGACATCTTGAGTATATGCTCACCGATGTAACTATTCTCCTACATCTTGCAGCTATAGAACTTATTGGAGACTTCATATCTCTCAATCCGGGCATTTGCTTGAAATATTAACTTCAACTCTGGAACATCTCATATGCTCCATGACGCTCAAAACATCGTTGAAGTCCCGATTCTAAGCCGTAAAGCATGGCTGCTTGAACTATCGAGTAGTCATCAGCTTTGCTCGCCAGACGCTCATAACATCTGGTGTTGCTCCTGCAGCAGGCCGGGCACCCAGCGGTGCTTCCAGGACGTAATTCTTCTGTGCAGCAATGAGGATAATTGTAACGCCCTCGATGCGGCTATATCTCCCACGTGTCGAAGCACGACTTAGAGGCATAACCGCATTGAAAGCAATGTCGCAAGTGAGGTAATCTTCACACAACCCATGTAATACATAAGGGAAAGAGATACATAGTTGGCTTACAGTCGCCACTTCACCCAATACATAAATAAACATCCATCATTCAGATTACACTCAAGGTCCGACTACGGAACCAAAATAAAAGAAGATACCCCAAAAGCTACACAGATCCCCGATCGTCCCAACTGGGCTCCACTACTGATCATCAGGAAAAGACACATAGTAACGACCACGTTCCTCATCGAACTCCCACTTGAGCTCGGTTGCGCCACCTGACCGCATCGTCGGCACTGCAACTGTTTTGGTAGAATCTGTGAGTCACGGGGACTCAGCAATCTCACACCCGCGAGATCAAGACTATATAAGCTTATAGGAAGGACAGAGTTGTGAGGTGGAGCTGCAGCAAGCGACTAGCATATATGGTGGCTACATTCGCAAAAGAGAGCGAGAAGAGGAGCAAAGCACGGTCGTGAAGCTAGTAGCGATCAAGAAGTGATCCTGAACTACTTACGTTAGACATAACTCCAACACCGTGTTCACTTCCGGACTCCCGAGAAGAGACCATCACGGTTACACACGCGTTGATGTGTATTTTAACCGAGGTCAACTTCGGTTTTCTACAACCGACATTAACAAATTCCCATCTGCCTCATAACCGCGGGCACGGCTTTGAAAGATAATACCTGCAGGGTGTCCCAACTTAGCCCATTATAAGCTCTCACGGTCAACGAAGGATATTCCTTCTACCGGAAGACCCGATCAATCTCGAATCCCGGACTACAAGACATTTCGACACAGAATAAAACAAGACCAGCAAAGCCGCCCGATGACAGCCGACAAATCCCGATAGGAGCTGCACATATCTCGTTCTCGGGCACATCCGGATGAGACATCCTACGAGTAAAACCAAGCCTCGAGTTTCCCGTGGTGGCCCATGATCTACTCGTTTGGGCCAGCACTCAAGGAGCACTGGTCCGGGGGTTAAATAAAGATGACCCTCGGGCTCGCGAAAACCCGGGGAAAAAGGCTTAGGTGGCAAATGGTAAAACCAAAGTTGGGCCTTCTTTGGACGAGTCTTATTCAAAGCGAACTGCCAAGGGGTCCCATAAATCACCCAACCGTAAGGAACGCGAAAATCAAGGAACATAACACCGGTATGACGGAAACTAGGGTGGCAAGAGTGGAACAAAACACCAGGCATAAGGCCGAGCCTTCCACCCTTTACCAAGTATATAGATGCATTAAATTAAAGCAGATATATTGTGATAGCCCCAACAAGTAAACATGTTCCAACAAGGAACAACATCTCCATGTTCCAACAAGGAACAAACTTCAACTTCACCTGCAACTAGCAACGCTATAAGAGGGCTGAGCAAAGCGGTAACATAGCCAAACAACGGTTTGCTAGGAAAGGATGGTTAGGGGCTGACATGGCAATATGGGTGGCATGATAAGCAAGTGATAGGCATCGTAGCATAGGCATAGCAAAAGAGCGAGCAACTAGCATAGCAAAGATAGAAGTGATTTCGAGGGTATAGTCATCTTGCTCGCAATGTTCTCAGAGTTGTCGAAAGCTTGATCCTCGTAAGCGTTCTCAACAGGTTCCTCGCTCACGCACTCGCCTCCGGCTCTACCCAAAGAAAGAACACAAACAAAGGAACCACAATGAATCACGGTGCAATGCACAAACAACATGATGCAAAACATGACATGATATGCGAGATGTGATATGCAATGCGTATGCGCCCGGAAGGAAAATGATGAACCAGGCATCAACTTGGCAAACCAAGTATGCCACTGAAAGATGAGATGATTTCGTTGAAATCGATATAAAGATCACCGGAATCGGATGCACGGTTTGCAAATGACAAGCAAAACAAGAATGGCATAAATCTGCCATTAACAGCATGATACCACTTAGCAAGCAACAAGAAATTAAGCTACTGCATCCAAACGTATCAACAAAGAATATGGCAGTGATCTACTAAAGATGCTTGACAAAAGATGAACACTGAGCTACGGCTAGTTCACATCATAACAGGTTCAAACAAGCATGGCAAAAGTGCAAAAAATATCAGGCTGGACATGGCATAAACAGCATCAGGTAGCAATGTTCAGAGCAAGAAAACAACATGCTACAGGAACTTATAATAGCAAAACAAGGCATGGCATGAATCTACTCAAAGCATAGAACAAAAGTCCCTTACTGACCTTAAGCCAAAAAGGATCAGAAAATATAGTAACACCCATGTCAATATAGCAAGTTTCGTTAACAGATTCAGCACCATGGCATGTCAAAAACAGATAACAAGTAGGCATGTTTAAGAGATCAAAGCACTCACTACAGAGCCTTTCATGATAAACTAAGCATACATACATAAAGAAGACATGGCATAGAAGACATACATGGCAAGAACAATATCATAGCATACACGGATCAACCACAACAACCTTGGCAAAATTGAATAACATGTAAACAATCTGCCAGGAAACATTTGATAGCAAAAGTAGAGCTCGATTGACTCAAGCTATGGCACTCCATAATTGCAAACAAAGGCATGGATGGATAGAGCATAACCATAAGTTCAAAACATCCTTACTGAAGTATCTCAAAATATGCATGGATCTCTCGGTAGCATCAAGTTAACATGGCATCAAAATATCAGCTAAACAGGGCTGAAATCAGCAACATTAGGACACCTATTTTGCATGCTTGTGCTATTCACCACATAGATCACAAAAATACATGGCATACACCCCTGGAAAGATGGCATGGCATATTACAAAACACATGTAGGACTCAAATTCATAGGGTGCACACATCAACCATAGCAAAAATAACAAAAGTGCAAGTTCTGTTAAGAAACAGAAACTAACATCACATAGCCCTCTTCCAACAGCATTTAGGGCATCAAGATGAGCTCAAATGAAGATGATGCAATGAGATTAAATGATCTACTCTTCGAGACGAACATTTTGACATATTACACGCACGAAACGGAGCTACGGGTGCAGACTTATGATGCGTTGAAAATGCCACAAATAAACAACGGAATAAAATACTTAGATGAAATTCGGGGGGGGAAGGAGAAAGTCAACCTCGGCTCAGATCCGATCGAGGCCGATCCGACGCTGCCGGGCGGCTGCTCGCCGGAGCTCGCCGCCGGAGGAGAGGGCGCCGGCGCCAGCGGAGGCGGCGATCGGCGCGACGACGCGGGGACGACGACGACGGTGGTGGCGAGGCGGCGGCGGCGCCGGCGGCCGGCGGGCGGCGGCGGGCGGCCGGGCAGGCGGCGAGGCGGCGGAGCACCTCGGGCGCTGGCGGGAGCGGGCTTTGGCGCCTCATGCGGGCGAAGCGGTGGTGGCGACCGGCCGGGAGGGCCTCTGCTGGTTCTGGGCGGGCTGCAACGGAGGCGGCGGCGGGGCCACGTGGTGCGACGCCGATGGCTGCGGGGGCGACGGCGGCTTCGTCCGGCGGCGGCGGACGTGTCCGGCGGCGCGGGGACGATTTTTTTAGGGTTTCGGGAGGTAGAAGACCCGGATTTGGAATGGGGGTTGCTTAAATAGGCATAGAGGGAGCTAGGAGAGTCCAAATGAGGTGTAGTTTTCGCCCACACGATCGTGATCGAACGACGGAGAGCATGGAAGTGACTTAGATGGGTTATTGGACTATTTTGAAGGGGTGTTGGGCTGCAACTTAAAAGAGGCCTTTGCGAGAGTGCGGTTAACTGTTGAGTACCAAACGAGCTCCAAATGGTTCAAACTTGACCGGTGGTCTACGGTGGTATACCAAGGCCACTTGACAAACCTCGGTCCATTCCTAGAAAGTTTAGTACCGCTCACGGAAAAACGTAAAAGGGGACGCCGGGGAGATAGGAGTGCCGGATTGCAAAACGGACAACGGAAAAATGCTCGAATCATGAGACTAACACGTATGCAAATGCGATGCACATGATGACATGATATAAAATGCATGACATGGACAAAATGCAAAATGAAGAAAACCCAACCACGGAGGGAATATCATATCACAATGCCGAAAATGGCAAGAGTTGGAGTTACAAATATGGAAAGTTACATCCGGGTGTTACAACACTCCACCACTACAAGAGGATCTCGCCCCGAGATCTAGGACTGAAAGAACTCCGGATATTCGAACGGAAGTGATCCTCGCGCCCGTGTGGCTTCACGGTCGGAATGGTGTGACCACTTCACTTTCGGAATTTGATTGACTTGTTGCGAGTCTTGCGCCGGTTTCTCAAGAATAGCAATGGGGTGCTCATGATAAGAGAGGTCTTCTTGAAGGTCAATTTCTTGAAGTTGATAGTGCGCTCAGAGTCTTGAAGCACTCGCGAAGCTGTGACACGTGAAACACATCATGCACGCTCGCGAAGTTGGACGGAAGCTCGTTGATAGGCGAGATCGCCTCTTTTGCCAATGATCTTGAAAGGACCCACGATCTAGGGGCAAGCTTCCTTTGATACCGGGCGACGAGTGCCTTTCATTGAGAGACACGGAGGTAGACATGGTCTCCGATTTCAAAAGCCACATCACGGTGCTTATCATCATAATAGTTCTTCCGCGCGATTATGCTGCTTTGAGATTCTCACGAATGACTTTGCACATTTCTTCCGCTTCGGATCAAGTCATTGCCAAGAAGTTGGCGCTCACCTGTCTCGCACCAATTGAGAGGAGTACGGCACTTTCTCGCCATAGAGAATTTCGAATGGGGCCTTGCCCGAACTCGCTTGGAAGCTGTTGTTGTAGGAGAACTCGGCATATGGAAGACAATCTTCCCACTTCATACCGAAGGAAATGACACAAGCCCCGAGCATATCTTCAAGGATTTGATTGACTCGCCGACTTGGCCACTTGTTTGAGGATGGAAAGCTGTGCTGAAACGAATGTTGGTGCCCATGGCCTTCAAAAGAATCCCAAAACTTGGAGGTAAAGATGCTGCCACGGTCCAAGAGATCACTTGTGGAATGCCGCAAGGAGACAATCTCGAGGTGTATAGCTCGCCAACCGAGCTGCTGTGATAGATTCTTTGATTGGAAGAAAATGAGCCACTTTAGTAAGCTTGTCAATGACAACGAAGATAGCATCATTTCCACGCTTGGACTTAGGAAAACCAGTCACGTAAGTCCATTTCAATATGATCAAACTTCCATTCCGAATAGCAAGAGGTTGGAGGAGACCAGCTGGTCTTTGGTGTTCTGCTTTGACTCTTCCGCAGACATCACACTCATTCACAAATTGAGCAATTTCTCGCTTCATTCGAGTCCACCAATATGATCGCTTGAGGTCATGGTACATCTTCGTACTTCCGGGATGAATGGATAGAAGCGAATTGTGAGCCTCGCTCATAATGACTTTTCTCAGATCACCCTTTGGAACCACAATCCGTCCTCAAAGAAAAGAGTATCTTTGTCATCAATGTGGAAGCACTTGTACTTGAAATGCCCTTGTCGATACCACGCTTCACCTTTTTCACCATGGCATCCAGGAGTTGAGCCTCACGAATCTGATCTTCCAAAGTAGGAGAGACTATGAGGTTGGCAAGAAAGCCTTGAGGAACAACTTGAAGATTCAGCTTATGGAAAGCTTCACAGAGATCCGTTGGAAGGGCTTGAGGATTAAGCTGTTGCAGAAGCCTTCCTGCTCAAAGCATCTGCAATGACATTGGCCTTGCCCGAGTATATTCAATACTTGGGTTGTACTCTTGAATCATTTCACCCATCGAGTCTGCTCGAGGTTGAGGTTGGGCTGAGTGAAGATATACTTGAGGCTCTTGTGATCGGTGAAAATGTCCACTTTCCTTCCCAACAAGAGATGTCTCCATGTTATCAATGCATGGACAATCGCCGCCAACTCAAGATCGTGAGTGGGGTAGTTCTTTTCGTTGGGCTTTAGTGACGAGAGGTATAGGCCACAACTCTCTTCTCTTGCATTAACACAGCACCGAGACCTTGAAGAGAAGCATCACGTAAAACTTTGAATGGCTTGGATTCATCAGAGGAGTCAAGACAGAGCTGTGACGAGTTTCTCTTTGGGAGTATTGAAAGCAACGCCACACTCGGGAGACCGGACATACTTCACATGCTTCGGAGGAGGTTGGAAAGAGGCTTTGCAATCTTAGAGAAATTCTCAACGAATCTTCGCAATAGCTTGCAAGACCAAGAAAATCATGGAGCTGCTTGACATTTCGAGGAGGTTCCCAATTCACAATTGCGGACACCTTCTCGGGATTAACAGCGATGCCCTTTGGCGGAGATAATATGACCAAGGTAAAACACTTCATCAAGACAAAATTCACATTTGGAGAACTTAGATAGAATTGATACTCTCGAGCTTGTCTAGCACCAATCGCAAATGTTTGGCATGATCCTTCTTATTCTTGGAGAAGACCAAAATATCATCAAGATAGACCAAGACGAATTCATTGGTGTAGGGGTTGAATATGAAGTTCATCATCCGAGAGAATGTTGGAGGAGCATTGACAAGGCCGGAAGACATGATAGTATATTCATAAGAACCAAAGCTTGTTCGAATGCTGTCTTGGGAATATCTTGTTCACGAATGCGAATCTGATGATAACCCATACGAAGGTCAAGCTTGGAGAACACTTTAGCACCTTTGAGTTGCTCGAAAAGCTCATTGATGTTGGGAAGTGGATACTTGTTCTTGATTGTCTTCTTATTCAATGGACGGTAATCGACGAAAGTCGGTCCGTGCCATCCTTCTTCCGGACAAAAGAACACCACAACCCCAAGGAGATGAACTCGGTCCGATCAAACCCAGACGCTCTTGTTCATCGAGCTGCTTCTTCAATTCCTTCAGCTCATCAGGTCCAAGCTTGTATGGACGCTTGCAACGGGTTCAATGCGTGCTCAAGATCGATAACGAACTCCAACCGGCCGATGAGGAGGCATACCCGAAGCTCTTCTCGAAAGACATCTTGGTACTCACAAACGATCGAATCGAGAGATAGCATCCAATTCGCCCTTCTCATTGAGAGAAAACAACCGAATGGTTTCATCACGAGCGGCATAGATGATCACATCATTAGAAGAGTGAGTCAATCGAATTTCCCTGGCAGCACAATCAAGCTGAGCTTTGTGCTGAGAAAGCCAGTCCATTCCGAGAATAAGATCAATATCCGAGTCACCGAGAACAATTGGTTTAGCCAGAAATCTATAATCGCCCATCTTGATAGAAACATTGGGAGCAACCAAACTAGAAGTCATAAGCTTTCCGGGAGAAACAACTTGCATAACTTTGGACAAAATCTCTGTCTCAACATTGTGCTTCGATGCAAAAGGATATGACATGAAAGAATGCGATGCACCAGTATCAAATAAGACTTTTGCAGAATATCATTAATCGAGAGATTACCCATTATCACATCGAAGATTCTCCGCTTGAGCTGCATTCATCATGTTCACCTTTGCAGACTTGGGATTATGCTTGACCACCGCATTGCTTGAAGATTTCACGGAGGAGGAGGCGGAAGGCGCCTCTGGTTGAAGCACTTGTTCGCATAGTGACCTTCTCACGACACTTGTTGCAAGTCACCCGAGAGCGGACGGTGGTAAGGAGCACTTGACCTTGGAGCTTGAGAATTAGACTTGTTCGATAGCTTTGGGTTGGGTGGGTGGGAAGATCCACGGCCACCTGAGTTCTTCTCACGATAAGGCCGACGGAACGGAGGAGGAGGAAGGTAGAACTTGCTGCTTAGCTGCCACTTGAGAGGAAGAAGAAGACTGAACTGCATCCCCGATTCTCTTCTTATAAGCCTCACATTTGAGCTGGGCAGCTTCTTGCTTCAAATGCCATGTTGTAGAATTCATCATACTTTTCCGCTCAAAAGCACAAGAGCTAATTGCAGATCTTCTCCGAGACCACCTCTGAATTGATAGATCATACTCTTTTCATCGTGGACGCCTTGCTTAGCAAAGCGAGCGAGTTTCGAACTGGATATTGTATTGATACAGACATGTTGCCTTGCTTGAGATTGCGGAACTCCTCACGCTTGCTCTCAACAACACTTTTCGAATGTGGTGAGCTCAAATCTCGGCGGAACTCATCCTGTAATGACACGACCTCCTCCGAATCTTTGTATTGCTGGAACCACTCAGCAGCTTGGTCCTTGAGTTGAAACGATGCAAACTTGACAAAGTCCTCAGGTCTGACATTGCTACAATCAAAATGCTTGCAGATGTCCACAAGTCAATCGTCGGCGTCTGTGGCCTCGACACAGAAACTGAAAGACTTCGGCTGATTAGCGAGGAACCGATCGAGAGTAGCAAAGTGCGGCTGGTTGTTGCCTTGACCTTGATTTCCTTGATTGCCTTGCCCTTGAGTACGCTCTTGCAAGAGCTGCAAAATCATCTCGAGCATTGGCATTGGTGGCTGCCATGATAGTTGCCAGCCTCCGGAGGCGGAGGTGGAGGTGGAGGGTTCGATCGATTCCCATCATTCCGCTCCGGATTCTCGACGTTGGCGGAGCCATCTCAAGAGGGTGACATCCGTTAGCACTTGATAGACAAATAGTCAAGTTGAATCAACGGATAGAAATTGCAACATATAGTCTTCACAATAAACATTCGAACAAGGATGAACGAATGAATTCCAAAAGCTAATCATCACACGTCCATTAAGGTGAGAAGCCACTTAGATAAAGGTATGAAATCACCATCTGCCTTTGAAACAACTCGAATATCACAACAGAAAACAAAACAAAAGATTGGCTTCTAGAATAAGCCGGAACAAACACATGATAGAGATTTCGCCCAAAGTGTTCGTGGTGGGGCCCACATCGGCACGACGCATGACGGATGTCACGAATGACAAACAAGACGCCCCGAATCAGCATAGCCAAGGATTCTTTAAGACGCCTCGCGACCATCAGAATCGACCGTGAATGGGCGGACCACTAGACGTTGAACCCCATCTTAAATCATACATCCGTCGGAAAGATATCCCGTAAGCTACTAGAATTCCCACCTATAAACTCCCGAAACTTTCGGTTATGCAATCTGGTGTTGGGGATACAGGGACACAAAATATATCACCCAAACTAGCAATACCTAGATCCATTTGTATCCATCCGTCAACACATAACCAAAAAACCTTCGAAATCGTGGTACCTCGACCTTCAAAAACATCCGTTATATGAGTCATGGCAATACTCCCGAGCTCGCCCCAAGATCGGGTTATCGGGTTATCTCACCAACAACTGCACAAAAGAGATTTCGATGTCGGCAAATCTCAGGTATTCGAATCGCAACGATAAAATTGTGACGACAACACCTCGGAGCTCAACTCCCGGACACCGCCACAACCCCTAAATGTCGAGGCACCAAGAACAATGTTCTCGCCACAAAACCATCGGAACGATTCCAAGATACCAGCGTGATCCTAAATTTTTTAGTGAAATTTGAGGAGAGGAGAGTCAAAACTTCTACGTCGGGAGACCTCACCAGAGCGATTTAAGGGACTGGGAGTAAAAAGAATCCTACTCTCCGATATATATAATCCTAAGACTCAAAACATTTTCCATTCTAGACTCAACAACGCCAAACAAACAATCAAGTAGGGGGCTCCTAAGTCGGGAAGGCTCGATTACCAACTTGTAGCGCCTCGATGCGGCTATATCTCCCACGTGTCGAAGCACGACTTAGAGGCATAACCGCATTGAAAGCAATGTCGCAAGTGAGGTAATCTTCACACAACCCATGTAATACATAAGGAAAGAGATACATAGTTGGCTTACAATGCCACTTCACCCAATACATAAATAAACATCCATCATTCAGATTACACTCAAGGTCCGACTACGGAACCAAAATAAAAGAAGATACCCCAAAAGCTACACAGATCCCCGATCGTCCCAACTGGCTCCACTATCGATCATCGTGAAAAGACACATAGTAACGACCACGTTCCTCATCGAACTCCCACTTGAGCTCGGTTGTGTCACCTGCACTGGCATCGTCGGCACCTGCAACTGTTTTGGTAGAATCTGTGAGTCACGGGGACTCAGCAATCTCACACCCGCGAGATCAAGACTATATAAGCTTATAGGAAGGACAGAGTTGTGAGGTGGAGCTGCAGCAAGCGACTAGCATATATGGTGGCTACATTCGCAAAAGAGAGCGAGAAGAGGAGCAAAGCACGGTCGTGAAGCTAGTAGCGATCAAGAAGTGATCCTGAACTACTTACGCCGACATAACTCCAACACCGTGTTCACTTCCGGACTCCCGAGAAGAGACCATCACGGTTACACACGCGTTGATGTGTATTTTAACCGAGGTCAACTTCGGTTTTCTACAACCGACATTAACAAATTCCCATCTGCCTCATAACCGCGGGCACGGCTTTGAAAGATAATACCTGCAGGGTGTCCCAACTTAGCCCATTATAAGCTCTCACGGTCAACGAAGGATATTCCTTCTACCGGAAGACCCGATCAATCTCGAATCCCGGACTACAAGACATTTCGACAGCAATAAAACAAGACCAGCAAAGCCGCCCGATTGTGCCGACAAATCCCGATAGGAGCTGCACATATCTCGCTCGTGGCACATCCGGATGAGACATCCTACGAGTAAAACCAAGCCTCGAAGTTTCCCGTGGTGGCCCCTGCAGTCTACTCGTTTGGGCCAGCACTCGAAGGAGCACTGGTCCGGGGGTTAAATAAAGATGACCCTCGGGCTCGCGAAAACCCGGGGAAGAAGGCTTAGGTGGCAAATGGTAAAACCAAAGTTGGGCCTTGCCGGACGAGTCTTATTCAAAGCAAACTGTCAAGGGGTCCCATAAATCACCCAACCGTAAGGAACGCGAAAATCAAGGAACATAACACCGGTATGACGGAAACTAGGTGGCAAGAGGGACAAAACACCTGCATAAGGCCGAGCCTTCCACCCTTTACCAAGTATATAGATGCATTAAATTAAAGCAGATATATTGTGATATCCCCAACAAGTAAACATGTTCCAACAAGGAACAACATCTCCATGTTCCAACAAGGAACAAACTTCAACTTCACCGCAACTAGCAACGCTATAAGAGGGCTGAGCAAAGCGGTAACATAGCCAAACAACGGTTTGCTAGGAAAGGATGGTTAGGGCTGACATGGCAATATGGGTGGCATGATAAGCAAGTGATAGGCATCGTAGCATAGGCATAGCAAAAGAGCGAGCAACTAGCATAGCAAAGATAGAAGTGATTTCGAGGGTATGGTAATCTTGCTCGCAATGTTCTCAGAGTTGTCGAAAGCTTGATCCTCGTAAGCGTTCTCAACAGGTTCCTCGTTCACGTACTCGTCTTCCGGCTCTACCCAAAGAAAGAACACAAACAAAGGAACCACAATAAATCACGGTGCAATGCACAAACAACATGATGCAAAACATGACATGATATGCGAGATGTGATATGCAATGCGATGCGCGCTCGGAAGGAAAATGATGAACCAGGCATCAACTTGGCAAACCAAGTATGCCACTGAAAGATGAGATGATTTCGTTGAAATCGATATAAAGATCACCGAATCGGATGCACGGTTTGCAAATGACAAGTAAAACAAGAATGGCACAAATCTGCCATTAACAGCATGATACCACTTAGCAAGCAACAAGAAATTAAGCTACTGCACCCAAACGTATCAACAAAGCATATGGCAGTGATCTACTCAAGATGCTTGACAAAAGATGAACACTGAGCTACGGCTAGTTCACATCATAACAGGTTCAAACAAGCATGGCAAAAGTTCAAAAATATCAGGCTGGACATGGCATAAACAGCATCAGGTAGCAATGTTCAGAGCAAGAAAACAACATGCTACAGGAACTTATAATAGCAAAACAAGGCATGGCATGAATCTACTCAAAGCATAGAACAAAAGTCCCTTACTGACCTTAAGCCAAAAAGGATCAGAAAATATAGTAACACCCATGTCAATATAGCAAGTTTCGTTAACAGATTCAGCACCATGGCATGTCAAAAACAGATAACAAGTAGGCATGTTTAAGAGCTCAAAGCACTCACTACAGAGCCTTTCATGATAAACTAAGCATACATACATAAAGAAGACATGGCATAGAAGACATACATGGCAAGAACAATATCATAGCATACACGGATCAACCACAACAACCTTGGCAAAATTGAATAACATGTAAACAATCTGCCAGGAAACATTTGATAGCAAAAGTAGAGCTCGATTGACTCAAGCTATGGAACTCCATAATTGCAAACAAAGGCATGGATGGATAGAGCATAACCATAAGTTCAAAACATCCTTACTGAAGTATCTCAAAATATGCATGGATCTCTCGGTAGCATCAAGTTAACATGGCATCAAAATATCAGCTAAACAGGGCTGAAATCAGCAACATCAGGACACCTACTTTGCATGCTTGTGCTAGTCACCACATAGATCACAAAAATACATGGCATACACCCCTGGAAAGATGGCATGGCATATTACAAAACACATGTAGGACTCAAATTCATAGGGTGCACACATCAACCATAGCAAAAATAACAAAAGTGCAAGTTCTGTTAAGAAACAGAAACTAACATCATATAGCCCTCTTCCAACAGCATTTTGGGCATCAAGATGAGCTCAAATGAAAATGATGCAATGAGATGAAATGATCTACTCTTCGAGACGAACATTTTGACATATTACACGCACGAAACGGAGCTACGGGTGCAGACTTATGATGCGTTGAAAATGCCACGAAATAAACAACGGAATAAAATACTTGGATGAAATTTCGGGGGGGGGGGGGAAGGAGAAATTTAACCCTCGGGCTATAGATCCGATCGAGGCCGATCCGGCGCGGCCGGCGGCCGGCTCGCCGGAGCTCGGGCCGGAAGGAAGGAGAGCGCGCGGCGGGTCGGTGGTGGCGGCGTCGGCGAGGCGGCGATCGGGCGTGGCGGCGGCGAGGCGACGGGACGAGGTGGTGGCCGAGGCGGCGATGCACGCGCCGGGCGAGGGCGGCGGAGCGCCGGGCGCGGGCGGGAGCGGGCTCGGCGCGCGGCGGGCGAAGGGCGGCGGCGACCGGGCCGGGAGGGCCCCTGCGAACTGGGCGCGGCCAGGGCGGAGGCGGCGGCGGGGCCACATGGCGCGACGCCCGATGGCTCGGGGCGGCGCGGCGGCCTTCGTCCGGCGGCGGGACGTGTCGGCAGCGCGGGGACGATTTTTTTAGGGTTTCGGGAGGTAGAAGACCCGGATTTGGAATGGGGGGTTGCTTAAATAGGCATAGAGGGAGCTAGGAGAGTCCCAATGTGGTGTAGTTTTCGACCACACGATCGTGATCGAACGACGGAGAGCATGGAAGTGACTTAGATGGGTTATTGGACTATTTTGAAGGGTGTTGGGCTGCAACTTAAAAGAGGCCTTTTGAGAGTGCGGTTAACCGTTGAGTACCAAACGAGCTCCAAATGGCCGAAACTTGACCGGTGGTCTACGGTGGTATACCAAGGCCACTTGACAAACCTCGGTCCATTCCGAGAAAGTTTAGTACCCGCCACGGAAAAACGTAAAAGGAGACGCCGGGGAGATAGGAGTGCGGATTGCAAAACGGACAACGGGAAAAATGCTCGGAATCATGAGACGAACACGTATGCAAATGCGATGCACATGATGACATGATATAAAATGCATGACATGGACAAAATGCAAAATGAAGAAAAACCCAACCACGGAGGGAATATCATATCACAATGCCGAAAATGGCAAGAGTTGGAGTTACAAATATGGAAAGTTGAATCCGGGGTGTTACAATAATCCTCAAGTTACGGACCCAGTCTGTGTAATTGCTACCATCATATTTCAACTTTGCTTTCTCAAGGAACACATTAAAATTCAACGGAACAATAGCACGGGCCATCTATCTACAATCAAACATAGACAAGCAAGATACTATCAGGTACTAAGTTGATGATAAATTTAAGTTCAATTAATCATATTACTTAAGAACTCCCACTTAGATAGACATCCCTCTAATCCTCTAAGTGATCACATGATCCAAATCAACTAAACCATGTCCGATCATCACGTGAGATGGAGTAGTTTCAATGGTGAACATCACTATGTTGATCATATCTACTATATGATTCACGCTCGATGAGGGAGTCCTGGATTAGGGGGTGTCCGGATGGCCGGACTATAACCTTTGGCCGGACTCCTGGACTATGAAGATACAAGACTGAAGACTTCGTCCCGTGTCCGGATGGGACTTTCCTTGGCGTGGAAGGCAAGCTTGGCGATACGGGTATGTAGATCTCCTCCCATTGTAACCGACTCTATGTAACCCTAACCCTCTCCGGTGTCTATATAAACCGGAGGGTTTTAGTCCGTAGGACGAACAACAATCATACCATAGGCTAGCTTCTAGGGTTTAGCCTCTCTGATCTCGTGGTAGATCTACTCTTGTACTACCCATATCATCAATATTAATCAAGCAGGAGTAGGGTTTTACCTCCATCGAGAGGGCCCGAACCTGGGTAAAAATATCATGTCCCTTGTCTCCTATTACCATCCGCCTAGACGCACAGTTCGGTAACCCCTACCCGAGATCCACCGGTTTTGACACCGACATTGGTGCTTTCATTGAGAGTTCCTCTATCTCGTCATCTTTAGGCCCGATGGCTCCTCCGATCATCAACAACGATGCGGTCCAGGTGAGACTTTTCTCCTCGGACAGATCTTCGTATTCGGCGGCTTTGCACTGCGCGCCAATTCGCTTGGCCATCTGGAGCAGATCGAAAGCTACGACCCTGGCCATCAGGTCAGATTTGGAAGTTTAAACTACACGGCTGACGTCCGCGGAGACTTGATCTTCGACGGATCCGAGCCACAACCGTGCGAGCCGCACTGTTACGACGGGCATGATCTAGCTTTGCCGCCGAACAGTGCCGTGGAGGCCGCACTCGTGCCCGCTCCGACCCTTAGCTTGGAGCCGACTGCGCCAACCGAGGGCGGGTGGCTGGACACCGCCTCGGGGGCTGCAATCTCTACGGCGATCGAGCCGAACGCCAGCCTTGTCCTCTGCGAAGCCCGTGACTCCAAAGTGCCGGACTCCTCTCCGGACTCCAAAACTTCCACGCCCCTGCCAATCGAATCCGATTGGGCGCCGATCATGGAGTTCACCGCCGCGGACATCTTTCAGCACTCGCCCTTTGGTGACATTCTGAATTCACTAAAGTCTCTCTCTTCATCAGGAGAGCCCTGGCCGGACTATGGTCAGCAAGGTTGGGATGCGGACGACGAAGAAATTCAAAGCCCATCCACCACCCACTTCATAGCCACTGTCGATGATTTAACTGACATGCTCGACTTCGACTCCGAAGACATCGACGGTATGGACGACGATGTAGGAGAGGAACAGGAACCAGCGCCTATAGGGCACTGGACAACCACCCCATCTCATGATGTATACATGGTGGACACACCTAAAAGAAACGATGACGAGGAACAAAGGGACGCAACTAGGGATCGTTCCCTCGAAAAGCAGTCAAAGCGGCGACGTAAGCGCCGCTCCAAACCCCACCTCGACAGAGACAGCAGCCATACAGACCCAGCCATAGAGCAGGGTGAACCGACGGACGACGAACATGCCATCGAGCAACCGTCCGAACAGGGCAACTTGGATAAACAACCCGTCCCCGGCGAAGATAACAGTCCGGACGACCTCACGCCGGACAAGCTACCGGAGCAGAAGAACCTCCACAAAAGGCTCGTCGCCACTGCACGTAGCCTGAAAAAGCAGAAGCGGAAGCTCAAAACAGTGGAAGATGCACTCGGAACTAGATGGAGCAAAGTACTCAACACCGCAGACAAATACGGCGACAGTCGCCGCACAAAGAGCTATCCAAAGCGAAAATTACTGCCGGAATTTGATGAGGAGGCCTTAGAGCCCCCGCAATCAAAAAAATAAGAAAGCCACCCGGTCGGGTGAACAACCCCATGGCCAACATAGAGCGGCAAAGGGCGCCGCACACAAGTCGGCACGCGATCCGCACAAGGATTCACATAAAAAAGATGGCCCAGCTAGATCTATCACGGGCCAAGAAAGCAAGCTCTAGTAAGCAATGCAACGCATCAAGTATCCGAACATCACGGTACACCCAATATAGGGGTGCCGCACACCCCTATGTTTCATCGATGAGGTGCTGGATCATGAATTTCAGCGGATTCAAGCCCGTAAACATAGAGGCATACGACGGAACAACAGCACTCGAGTCTGGATTGAGGATTACATCCTCCACATACACATGGCTAGAGGAGATGATCTCCACGCCATAAGATACTTACCCCTCAAGCTCAAAGGGCCAGCCCGGCATTGGCTTAAAAGCCTTCCTGAAAACACCATTGGAAGTTGGGAAGAGCTCGAGGATGCTTTTGGGCAAATTTTCAAGGGACCTATGTCCGACCTCCGGATGCGAGCGATTTAAGTCATATAACTCAACAACCCGGAGAATCAGCCCGAAACTCGGAACAAATTTCTTACTAAAAAGAACCAGATAGTCGATCGTCCGGACGCCAAGCCTTAGCAGCTTTCAAACACAGCTGCTCGAGACGAATGGCTCGCAAGACACCTCGCCAAGAAAAGCCAAGAACAATGGCCGCATTAACAAGCCTCATGACCCACTTTTTGCGAGGAGAGGATAGCTGGTTGGCAAGATGCATACCAGCGACCCAAGTACATCCGGGTTAGGGATGGAACGGAAACCGCGACGCAGCAAGGACCAGCGCTGCACCAAGGGAAACAACCCAAGAGCACGGCAGTCAACACGGATTCAAAAGCTCTCGGCAGAATCGTAAAAAGCTGCCCTCAAGGATAACATGGACGAGCTATCTAACCTAAACAAAATCTTGGACAAGATATGTCAAATCCACAAGACTCCGGAAGCCCCGCAAACCATACCCACAGAGATTGTTGGGTCTTCAAGCAATCCGGCAAACTCAACGCCGAACACAAGGGGCTCGACACACCAAACGAGGACGATGACGAACCCCACAAGCAGAGCACCGGAAAACAAAAGAATTTCCCACAAGAAGTCAAAACAGTAAACTCACTTCACGTGACAAAAGGGAAAAACAGGGTGGCGCCTATAGAGATACGCGCCATACGGCCTATCCCGGAGGAGTCCCGCCACTGGTTGTTAAAAACAATCATCTTCGACCAACAGGATTACTCTAGAAGTATCCGGAACGCAGGCTGGAATGCCTTGGTATTAGATCCGATAATTGACAGACTCCACTTTACACAAGTCCTAATGGACGGCGACAGTGATCTAAACTTGCTATATCAGGACACAATCCGCAAAATGGGGATAGACCCAACAACAATTCGCCATAGCAACACTTCCTTTCAAGGGGTAACGCCAGGCCCAGATGCCCATTGCACGGGCTCTCTCATGCTAGAAGTTATGTTCGGCTCACCCGACAACTTCCGTCGCGAAAAGCTCACATTCCACATCGCCCCATTTACAAGTAGCTATCAAGCACTACTGAGACGCGAAGCTTTCGCCCTCTTTAATGCAATACCGCATTATGCATCTCTTATAGTTAAAATGCCCGGTCCGCGAGGCATCATCTCATTAAAGGGAAATATTGAGTGTTCCTCGAGTACGGAAGATTGTGCTGCTGCCTTGACAGCCACACACTAAACCGGCTTCACTAATCAAAACACCTAAACAGGTCGTTCAGACCCCGGACATGGCTAGACGAGTCCGGCGTAAACATACAAGGGCTTACTAGCCGCATACCCCCGTACAAGGGGCTCCGCGCATGTACATTAAGAGACAATAAAGCTCAATTTTATTCATTTTTTGAATTGTACTTTGTTTATTTAATATAACGTACATTTTCGCACGATCTTTTTCAACTAAGTTCCTCTCTTTTATAGATGAACACCGTGCTACACCCGTCCAGGATACGGCACAACGGAGACACAGGCGCAGACGTGCAGTAGGGACCCGTTCCAAGGATTCTTTTCAGATTAAGACCCTGCGTAAACCTTTTTTACTGTCTCTTGTTGATACACATCCCCCGATTTCTTGCTATAACCGAGGTGGAGGCTGGCGTCTTGGCATGTGGCCACGTCAGAATTTTGCGCGTACCTGGACACCAGGGGCTTATTACTAAGGGCGTTCTTCAACCCGTTTTCATAAAGACCAAATACCTTAGGGAGTGTTCGGCATCGGGAGTTTGGCCTTATATGCATCAGCTCCGAATCATGTCTTTGGTCAAATGTTGGGTTTGCCCCGCTCCTGTGTTTTGCTGCCTTACGTTCCGCTCTATCGGCTAAGGCGGCACCAGGAGAACTACTGCGATTGTGCCCCGGTTCGGCCAGGCGAGCACCTCAGTAGAGAAAGCCGAAAACTGACTGTCATGATATAGCGTGAGACTGGTCAACCACTCGATGGCCCACCGAAATCTTTAGGATTCCTCCACATTAACGAAGGGCCGTTTCCCGGTCAGGCACACATGCGTCCCGAATTCGGGTGAGCGCGGTGCCCCCAGGGGCTATATAGTAGCCCCACTGTCAAACTCCTATGCCTAAGTGAAAGTGATAAAGCATTATAGTCCGGTTGCCTAGTTCGCTGCGCTATCACCTCCTTTATAGGAGCAAGATGTTGGATCAAGTGTGAAAATGCGCCTTCTACGAACACCCCCGCATTATATGCGTGGGGGCTGAAGTCGACGACTGCCATCTTTCAGGTTATATATACATATACATTAACGGCCGCACAGGAGGTATTTTAATTCTTGAAGGCACAAGTATAAAAAGCTTTTATATTCCCTCGAAACATTGTTTTACAATAATACGTGTTATTCGAACATAATATCCTTCGAGCACTGCGTTTCTATTAGCCCTGCAGAACTTCCTGAAAATAGTGCTCGGCATGTACTCGGCTCCCGTCCGAATCTTGGGATGCAACATCGGTGGCCTTCATCTCCGCCCAGTATGTCTTGACACGGGCAAGAGCCATTCGTGCACCCTCTATGCATGCTGACCTCTTCATTGCATTAATATGCGGCACCGCACCAAGGAATTGCTGCACCAAGACAAAATAACTCTTCGGCTCGGGCCTTTCCGGCTATAGATGACTCACGACATACTTCATGGCGAGTCCGGATAACCTATTCAGCTCCGCCCATGCGGCCAAACGATCGGTTAATGGAAGTGGGCGCTCTGGATTGTGGAACTGCGACCAAAAAAGCTTTTCCACTTCGTGATCCTTTTGATCTCGGAAGTGTTCGGCCGCGTCCGCGGCACTCGCCGCCAAGTCCAGGTAAGTGTCCGCCGCACTCCACAACCGGTCCAAGGGAGCATATTTAGGATCCCCGAACTTCATCTGCAGCATAAAGGGCTTTCCAGCCGCGATATCTTCGGCCTGACGTAGCTCCTCCTTCATATCTCTCATTGCAGAGCGAGCATCCTTGGCCTCGGTAGTGGCCTTCTCCAGGTCCTTCTGTTCTGCCCGATCTTCTTTTTCAAGAAGCTTGCAGCGGTCGGCAGCATTCTTCAACTTCACAGCCATCTCGGCCATTTCCTTCTTGCTTCGGCAGTGAGCAACCTTTTCGGCTTTCAGCTCTTCGGCCGCCTTTAAGGCAGCCGCATCACTTTTCCTGGCCTGCTCCTTGGCTCGGCCGAGTTCCGCTCAAAGGTTCTCCATGGCAGCGGCACCATCTGCATCAAGCATACATGTTGTAAGGCACGGGCATCAAGCCCCCTTACCAGGTGTCCGCGGAGAAATTGCATACCTTGGGACTCGTCAAGCCGCTTGTTGACAAGCGCGATGTCGGCATCTGCCATGTCAAGTTGCCGCTTTAGCTCGGCAAATTCATCAGTCCGGCTAAGCACCGGACACTTCGCCACCTACACAGGAAGGGCGACATATTATACCTAGGATTATGATCCTCGGCGCGGCGTCATTTTTGACAGTGCACCGAGTCTCAGGGGCTACTATCTACACAGGGCGCATCTTATGTATGCGGAACTGTCAAAAGGTACATCATTTCGCGTACCTCAAAACCTGTCAGTAAACTCCTGACGGCCTCGTGCAACCCGCTCTCCGCGGATGAAATCCTTTCAATCACCGTGCCCATCAATGCACGGTGTTCTTCTGAGATAGACGCTCGCCCGAGCAGATCCTTCGGCTCCTCCGACCGTGCACCGGACGGTGCCGGACTCGTCCGATGGCCTTTTTCGAAGGCCGGACATGGAGGGCTTTGGGGAGCCATACGACTGCTTTCCGGCCCTGCCGGATTCGGAGAAACCCTCCGTGATGACACCTCAGGGTCGCTCGCCTCGCAAGGCGGTATGGCGGGGGGAGGTGTTCCGCTCTCCATCATCTCCGGACGAAGATCCCCTGAAGATGAGCTCTGCTGAGAAGGGCTGAGATCCGAACTACAAGGTAAAAATTCGGTTATCTTCCTTTAAATAGAACAGGATGTCTCTTATTTTAAAACTCCCTCTCTACTTACGGCTCATTGGAGGGCTGATCCCTTGGGGCACACAGCGCCCAAGGCATCTCATGGCGCAGACCCTCGACGAAGATTTCTTCCCCCGCTTTGAGACCATGGTCTCCGGGTCTTCCGAGGCGGTCCTCTTCTTACCCTGGATGGAGGGATTCTCGATTCCTCCTTTCCTGATAGCCTCCTTCGGGGAGGCGGTAGCTTCCTTGTTCCCCTTCGCCTTCTTCCAAAGGCGCAACCTCCAGGATCCTGGTTAACACGGGATCCGGCGTGGTCTCGTGGGGAGGGTCGGACACCTGATTAGCTTTGCTTTCGCTATCCACTCTGTTTAAGGGACATCTCTTTTAAGGGCAATTTTATGATAAATATACGGATGGCGGTCCAGTGCAGGCTACTTACTTGAGTATCCGGGCGATTGCAGCTCAGACTTGCATCCTCGGTTGAGTCCGGACACATTGCTTGTGATCCGAATAACAATTTGTACATCTCCATGGGCGTCGCGCCCGCAAAATGTTGGAGAGCTCGTGGTCTCTCCGGATTAAACTCCCACAGGAGGAGGGGGCGACATTTGCAAGGCAAGGTGCGACGAATCAACATGACCTGCGTCGCCGCGACCAGATTGATGTCTCTCTCTAGGAGATCTCGGATGCGGCCCTGCAACAAGGGCACGTCCTTGGACGGCCCCCAGTTTAACCCTTTATTAACCCATGACGCTAGTTATGGTGGGGGACCCGAGCGAAAGGCAGGTGGCGCCACCCACTTGGTGCCCCTGGGAGCTGTGATATAAAACCACTCTCGTTGCCATAAGCTGAACTCCTCTTGAAAAGAGCCCTTGGGCCATGGAGCGTCAGCATTCTTGCTTATAACAGCGCCTCCGCACTCCGCTTGCTGCCCCTCGATCATCTTCGGCTCTACTTTGAAGGTATTAAGCCACAATCCGAAGTGAGGAGTAATGCGGAGGAAGGCTTCACACACGACGATGAACGATGAGATGTGGAGGATAGACTCCGGAGCCAAGTCGTGAAATTCCAGCCCATAATAAAACATGAGCCCCCTCACGAAGGGGTCCGTCGGGAAGCCTAGCCCCCGAAGGAAGTGAGACGCGAACACCATGCTCTCACCAGGCTTGGGAGTGGGAATAACCTGCCCTTGAGCAGGCAGCCTATGCGAGATTTCGCCGGTTAGATTCCTGGCATCTCTCAGCTTTAGCACGTCTTCTTCCGTAACGGAGGAAGGCATCCACCGGCCTTGAAGGCCAGAGCCGGACATCATCGAAGGTCCGAAGCGCCTGAATCTGGAGCTTTGGGTGTTGGAACTCGAGGCGAGAGGCGGATTCGATTGAGATTGAAAGAAAGGAGTAGAGCCTTGGTCTCTTTATAAAGAGGTTGAATACCAAGAGCCCTCCCCGTGACCGTTTGGGACTCGCCTTCGATTGAGGAAATATACCAACGGTCACGGTTGGGTTACCCACGCCCGTGTTGATGAGAATCCCGGAATAAGGGGGCACGATCTCTGCTTCGACAAGACGTGCCAAGGAAACCGCCTCGCTAAGTGCGCTGAGGTGGGACAGTAAAATGATTCGAATAAAGGCTTGGCCACGGTGTGATGTCACGCTGCGGAATACATCAGCAAATTGGATTTGTGTAAATATTATTCTCTCTACGGTGGTATGTGGAACTTATTTTGCAGAGCCGGACACTATCCTTGTGTTCAAAATCTTCTATGGAGTATTCGGAGGAGGAACCCGCCTTGCAATGCCGAAGACAATCTGCGCGCCGGACTCGTCGTCATTGAAGCCTAGTTCAGGGGCTACTGAGGGAGTCCTGGATTAGGGGGTGTCCGGATGGCCGGACTCCTGGACTATGAAGATACAAGATTGAAGACTTCGTCCCGTGTCCGGATGGGACTTTCCTTGGCGTGGAAGGCAAGCTTGGCGATACAGATATGTAGATCTCCTCCCATTGTAACCGACTCCATGTAACCCTAACCCTCTCCGGTGTCTATATAAACCGGAGGGTTTTAGTCCGTAGGACGAACAACAATCATACCATAGGCTAGCTTCTAGGGTTTAGCCTCTCTGATCTCGTGGTAGATCTACTCTTGTACTACGCATATCATCAATATTAATCAAGCAGGAGTAGGGTTTTACCTCCATCGAGAGGGCCCGAACCTGGGTAAAAACATCGTGTCCCTTGTCTCCTGTTACCATCCGCCTAGACGCACAGTTCGGGACCCCCTACCCGAGATCCGCCGGTTTTGACACCGACACTCGACCATTCGGTCTCCGTGTTCCGAGGCCATATCTGTTATATGCTAGGCTCGTCAAGTTTAACCTGAGTATTCCGCGTGTGCAACTGTTTTGCACCCATTGTATTTGAACATAGAGCCTATCACACCCGATCATTACGTGGTGTCTCAGCACGAAGAACTTTCGCAACGGTGCATACTCAGGGAGAACACTTATACTTTGATAATTTAGTGAGGGATCATCTTATAATGCTACCGTCAATCAAAGCAAGATAAGATGCATAAAAGATAAACATCACATGCAATCAATATAAGTGATATGATATGGCCATAATCATCTTGTGCTTGTGATCTCCATCTCGAAGCACCATCATGATCACCATCCATCGGGCGCGACACCTTGATCTCCATCGTAGCATCATTGTCGTCTCGCCAATCTTATGCTTCTACGACTATCGCTACCGCTTAGTGATAAAGTAAAGCATTACAGGGTGATTGCATTGCATACAATAAAGCGACAACCATATGGCTCCTGCCAGTTGCCGATAACTCGGTTACAAAACATGATCATCTCATACAATAAAATATAGCATCACGTCTTGACCATATCACATCACAACATGCCCTGCAAAAACAAGTTAGACGCCCTCTACTTTGTTGTTGCAAGTTTTACGTGGCTGCTACGGGCTTAGCAAGAACCGTTCTTACCTACGCATCAAAACCACAACGATACTTTGTCAAGTTGGTGCTGTTTTAACCTTCGCAAGGACCGGGCGTAGCCACACTCGGTTCAACTAAAGTTGGAGAAACTGACACCAGCTAGCCACCTCTATGCAAAGCACGTCGGAAGAACCGGTCTCGCGTAAGCGTACGCGTAATGTCGGTCCGGGCCGCTTCATCCAACAATACCGCCGAACCAAAGTATGACATGCTGGTAAGCAGTATGACTTATATCGCCCACAACTCACTTGTGTTCTACTCGTGCACATGACATCTACGCATAAAACCAGGCTCGGATGCCACTGTTTGGGAACGTAGTAATTTCAAAAAATTTCCTACACACACGCAAGATCATGGTGATGCATAGCAACGAGAGGGGAGAGTGTTGTCCACGTACCCTCGTAGACCGAAAGCGGAAGCGTTAGCACAACACGGTTGATGTAGTCGTACGTCTTCACGATCCGACCGATCAAATACCGAACGTACGGCACCTCCGAGTTCAGCACACATTCAGTCCAATGACGTCCCTCGAACTCCGATCCAGCCGAGTGTTGAGGGAGAGTTTCGTCAGCACGACGGCGTGGTGACGATGTTGATGTTCTACCAACGCAGGGCTTCGCCTAAGCACTGCTACAGTATTATCGAGGTGGACTATGATGGAGGGGGGCACCGCACACGGTTGGGAGAGATCAACTGATCAACTTGTGTCTCTAGGGTGCCTGTAGGATCTTGAGAAGAGGTGTCTAGAGGGGAGGGGGGGGGGGGGGGGTGATTAGACACTAAGTACCAAAGTTGCAGTTTTTAACCTTATTAAAGTTTAAGTGGAGTTTAGGCACAAGTTTAACCTTTTCAATACATAACAAGCAAGCATGCAAAGAGTATATGAGCAGCGGAAAGTAAAGCATGCAACTTGCAAGAAAGTAAAGGGAAGGGTTTGGAGGATTCAAACGCAATTGGAGACACGGATGTTTTTGTCGTGGTTCCGATAGGTGGTGCTATCGTACATCCACGTTGATGGAGACTTCAACCCACGAAGGGTAGCAGTTTGCTGAGTCCATGGAGGGCTCCACCCACGAAGGGTCCACGAAGAAGCAACCTTGTCTATCCCACCATGGCCGTCGCCCACGAAGGACTTGCCTCACTAGCGGTAGATCTTCATGAAGTAGGCGATCTCCTTGCCCTTACAAACTCCTTGGTTCAACTCCACAATCTTGTCGGAGGCTCCCAAGTGACACCTAGCTAATCTAGGAGACACCACTCTCCAAGAAGTAACAAATGGTGCGTTGATGATGAACTCCTTGCTCTTGTGCTTCAAATGATAGTCTCACCAACACTCAACTCTCTCTCATAGGATTTGGATCTGGTGGAAAGAGGGTTTGAGTGGAAAGCAACTTGAGGAAGGCTAGAGATCAAGATTCATATGGTAGGAATGGAATATCTTGGCCTCAACACATGAGTAGGTAGTTCTCTCTCAGAAATAGGATACCGGAGGTGTAGGTTCAGTCTGATGGATCTCTCCACGAATGAAGAGGAGGTGGAGGGGTATATATAGCCTCCACACAAAATCTAAACGTTACACACAATTTTCCAAACTCGGTGGGACCGAATTGAGAAACTCTGTCGGACCGATTCAGCAAATCTAGTGACCGTTAGGATTTTCGGTGGGACCGAAATGCAACTCGGTAGGACCGATATGGTTAGGGTTAGGGCATAACGTAATCTCGGTGAGACCGATTACACAAACTCGGTGAGACTGATTTTGGTAATTAGCTAACCAGAGAGTTGGTCAGGCAAACTCGATTGGACCGATTACTCAAACTCGGTGGGACCGATTTTGATAATGAGTCAACCAGAAAGTTTGCATTGTAATCTCGGTAGTACCGATTGCTCAAACTCGGTGAGACCGATTTTGATAATGGACATACACAGAGAGATTACAATCCCATCTCGGTGAGACCGAGATCCCTATCGGTGAGACCGATTTGCCTAGGGTTTGTGGCAGTGGCTAAGACATCCAAACTTGGTGGCGCCGCATAGGAAGAATCAGTGGGGCCGAGTTTGACTTTAGGTTTTAGGACATATGTGTGGAAGTGGGAAAGTAGTTGAGGGTATTTGGAGCATATCACTAAGCACTTGAAGCAAGAGGCTCATTAAGCAACACCTCATCCCTCCTTGATAGTATTGGCTTTTACTATAGACTCAATATGATCTTGGATCACTAAAATGTAAAATGAAGAGTCTTGAGCTTGAAGCTTGAGCCAATCCTTTATCCATAGCATCTCGAGGGAGTTTCCACATCCTTTAGTTCATGCCACTCCATTGTTGAACTTATCTGAAACATACTAGATAAAAGTGTTAGTCCAACAAGAGATATGTTGACATTAATTACCAAAACCACCTAGGGAGCACTTGTGCTTTCAGTCTCCCCCTTTTTGGTAATTGATGGCAACATACATCAAAGCTTTAGATAAAGATATAAAGAATAGCAAGTAAAGCTTTGGAAAGACATGTAACAGGCATAGGCTCCCCCTACATGTATGAAATCATGTGAATATGGAATATAGAAGCATGTGATAGCATAACCATGATAGAGCAGGCAATGTGTTACATGTATCTTGGCCATATGCATCAGAGCAAAGAATATTAAAGAAAATACCTTCATGCCCATGAGTCCTTCTTGCAAACAGTATGTACACCAGCAAGAATTCCTCATACACATGATTGTGATGCATATACTTACCTTGTAGTCTTGAGTTGGCTTAGGATGGAATGAACCTACGTAAACAAGGTTAAATAACACAGATGCACCTACTAGCCAGAGCAAACAAAAGAAACCACAAGAATACCAATACTGGGATGACATGTAGAGAGTGAGTACTAAGTACTACATTGGATTAGACATGTCCCCAAGAGTAAAGATATGCAATGAATTTAGATGATTTCTTTCCTTAGATGTCTTGCTCCCCTGAATCTAGCATGGGATCTTTTGGGTTCGATCCTTGAGTCACAACATAAAGCAGTTGATAAAAAATGTGATGCTTGTAGAGGACAAGATTCGTTGAGTGGAGCTGGATCAAAAGAAACACAGAATAAGTGGCAAACAGTTTTTTCTGTTGTGAAATCGGTGGCACCGAGTGGTATGCTTCGGTGGTACCGAAAGTTTTCGGTCGGACCAAAAATAACAACTTGGTGTAACCGAGTTCATCGCAGAGAAAACAATTGTCACCTCAGTTCACTTCACTAATAAGATCTCACAAAGATTTGCAAGGAATTTATTGAATGATATGCAATGAATTGGAATGCAGAAAATGCAGAGCAAACAGAAAGAAATCTAGATGAAGTTTTTTTTGAAAGGGGAAACACATATGCATGAGACAAATGCAAAAACTCAGAAAAGAACACAAGAGAACTTCATCTAGAGATGGTCGGCGACAAAAACACCTATGTTAGAGTATATTGACTTAGGAGTCAAGTGAGATCACTTGATCATAGGTCATACTCATCGTTTAAGCTCAAAATGGGGTTGCCATTTTTCGTTTAAGCATCTTGATGTATTCACATCTTGTCGAGTTGCTTTAACTCATGACTTGGAGTAAAGCTTCTCTAAGATGGAATAACATACCTTGGTTGGTGGTGTCGTCCATGTAGTTGAACACGTGTGGGTTGCTCAAGGTTGATGTAGCTCATCAAGAATTTGGAGAACCACTTGGAATTTGAGTCCATCTACCTACATGGGTTAGTTCATGCAAGGAAGAGCACTTGTGTATCCAACAATGACAATCATGAAGCTCAACATAGAATTTGTCAAAGGATATGTTTAAATGGTTTTGTGCTTCCTTGGCTTCAACCATCTTGTGTAGAGACTTGGTGATGTAGAGATTGCTCAAGATATGAGTAGGTTACAACCTCATGGAATTTGATTCAACCAAGTACCTACATGGGTTAGATAACATGCAAGATACAAATATATCCAAGACATAAGATTTCCATCATAGGAGAGATATCAAGGATTAGGCATAAGCTCATGTCTTGCATGTATCCGATGGAGTTTCTACTCCAAGTTTGAAGCATCAATGATGTTCAATTCTCCTCTTAACCTGCAAAACACTTTCTCATCAAGAGGTTTAGTGAATATATCCGCTAATTGCTTTTCGGTGCGAACATGCTTAAGAACAATGTCACCCTTAGCAACATGATCTCGAATGAAATGATGACGAACTTCAATATGCTTAGTTCGAGAATGTTGTACGGGATTATGACCAATTTTGATAGCACTTTCATTGTCACAAAGCAATGGAACATGTTTCACATATATCCCATAATCTTTAAGAGTTTGGGTCATCCAAAGTAATTGAGCACAACATGAACCAGCGGCAATGTATTCCGCTTCGGCAGTGGATAAGGATACTGAGTTTTGTTTCTTGGAGGACCAAGACACAAGAGATCTACCAAGAAATTGGCAAGTACCCAAAGTGGACTTTCTATCAACCTTGTCACCGGCATAGTCCGAGTCGGAGTAGCCAACAAGATCGAAAGAGGCCCTCTTAGGATACCAAATGCCAAAATTTGGTGTATGGATTAAGTATCTCACTATCCTTTTCATGGCCTTAAGGTGACATTCTTTAGGAGCAGCTTGATATCGTGCACACATGCACACACTTAGCATGATATCGGGACGTGAGCACATAGATATAACAATGAACCAATCATAGAGCGATAAACCTTTTGATCAACCGGTTCATCATCTTTGGTTAAGTCAAGATGTCCACTAGTGGGCATGGGTGTAGTCATACCTTTGCATTCTTGCATATTGAACTTCTTGAATAAGTCCTTGGTGTATTTCGTTTGAGCAACAAAAGTACCTTCCTTAGTTTGCTTGATTTGCAACCCAAGAAAGAATTTGAGTTCACTCATCATAGACATCTCAAACTTCTCCGACATTAGCTTCCCAAACTTTTCACTAAAATGAGGGTTAGTTGAACCAAATATAATATCATCAACATAGATTTGGCACACAAAGAGTTCTCCATTAACCCTTTTAGTAAAAAGAGTAGAATCAATTTTCCCAATATCAAAGCCTTTTTCAATAAGGAACTTGGTCAAGCCTTTATACCACGCTCTAGGAGCTTGTTTAAGACCATAAAGAGCTTTGTGAAGTTTGTAAACATGATTGGGTTTCTTAGGATTGACAAAGCCGGGAGGTTGCTTAACATAAACTTCCTCCTCTATTTCACCATTTAGAAAAGCACTTTTAATGTCCATTTGGTACAAGGTGATATCATGATGATTAGCATAGGCAAGTAAGATGCGAATGGACTCAAGTCTAGCAATGGGAGCATAAGTCTCACCATAGTTCATACCTTCGACTTGTGTGTAGCCTTGGGCGACGAGACGTGCTTTGTTGCGAACTACTTTTCCATCTTCATCTTGCTTGTTGCGAAACACCCATTTGGTACCGATGATGTTGTGGTTGTTGTCGGGCTTCTCAACCAATGTCCAAACTTGATTCCTCTCAAAGTTGTGTAGCTCTTCATGCATAGCATTTATCCAATCCGGATCTTCCAATGCTTCTTCAACCTTCATAGGTTCAATGCTAGATATGAAAGAATAGTTTTCACAAAAGTTAGCTAAACGAGTTTTAGAGCGAGTGATTCTCCCGGTTTGAATATCATTGTAGATTGGCTCAACGGGATGATCTTTAGCAATTCTTGCTCGAACTCGTGAAAGCTTTTGCTTGAGTCTTCGTTGAACATCTTCTTCATCTTGTTCTTCTTCTTGGCCTTCTTCATTGTTGGCGTTGTCGTTCTCTTGTCGTGGTGGAGAAGGAGGTTGTTGACGTTCATCTTGATGCACTTCCTCGTTTTCTTCATCTTGGTGTGTCCCACTTGTGGATGCTTCCGTATCAACTCTTGGTTCACCTAGTCGTGAAGTAGAATCTTCCACTTGACGGACGAGGTACTCTCCTTCACCTCCGTTGGACGAACCTTGCCAATAGACAAGTCTTGGATTGCTTCCGAAGGATCTTTGTCTCCTACATCAATTGGCAATTGCTCTATTTATGAGCCGTTAGATTCATCAAACTTCACATCTACCGTCTCTTCAACCTTTCGGGTGAAATTGTTGTGAACACGGTAAGTGTGAGAGTTTGAGCCATAACCTAGTAGGAAACCTTCATGAGACTTAGGAGCAAATTTAGAGCGGCGATGCTTATCAAGAATGTAGCACTTTGAGCGAATACTCGAAAGTATCCAACTTGGGGTTTGTTACGGTGAGGAGCTCGTATGCCGTCTTGCCGAGTAGCTTGTGAAGATACAAGCGATTTGTTGCATGACAAGCTGTCTCAACCGCTTCGCCCAAAAGTGCTTGGCGTCTTGTACTCATCAAGCATCGTTCTCGCCATTTCGATGGCGTCCGGTTCTTCCTCTCAACAACTCCATTTTGTTGAGGTGTGTGCGTAAGCTCGAGAACTCGTGTGAAATCCTTCTTCGTCAAGAAAGGTGTCCACATTTGCGTTCTTGAACTCCGTTCCGTTGTCGCTGCGAACCTTCTTGATCTTCACTTCAAATTGATTTTGGGCCTTTCTAGCGAAGTTTTGAAGATCTTTTGGACCTGCGATTTATCATCGAGAAAGAACACCCGTAAATCTTGAAAAATCATCAACTATAACTAAAACAAAAGAATTTCCACGAGACTCTTGTAGGAGTTGGGACCAAAGAGATCCATGTGAAGTAGCTCGAGTGGCCTCTTTGTGGTCATGATGTTCTTCACGGATGCCTTCCTCCAACCTGTTTACCTTCTTGACAAGCCTTTGCAAAGTCTATGCTTATCAAATATGACATCGTTAACTCCAAGGATATGATTCCCTTTAATAAGCTTGTCAAGGTTTCTCATGCCAAGCGTGACCTAATCGTCTATGCCATAACCAACCTTTTGAGGATTTAGCAATGAAGCAAGTTTTAGGTTGAGCCTTTTAGTGAAATCAACAATGTATAGATCACCTCTCATTATACGGTAAAGACCATTTTATGATTGTCTCGACTAAACACTTGGCAATCAATTTCAGTAAATAGGACATTGAAACCGAAATCAGCAAGTCTAGATCTTGAAAGTAAGTTGTAGCCAAGAGATTCAACGAGCATGACATTACGAATGGAGCTATCATGTGAGATGGCCACCTTACCGAGACCAACCACCTTACCCTTTGAATTGTCACCGAAGGTGACATACTTTCGAGGACTATCATTATCAGCAAGCTCACGAAACATGTCTTTATCTCCGGTCATGTGATCGGTACATCCACTATCAAGAACCCATTCCTTTCCTCCTGACATATATCCCCGAAGATTTGCCATAAGACCAAAGTGTCTCATTGCATCATCAAGATTGAAGTCACTATAATCATCCTCATCATAGTATCCATGTTCAACATCGTCATGTGGTGGATCAAATCCTAAAGAGGGTAATTCGTTAGAGTGAGTTTGACAATGATCTTGCTTATGAATTCTTATAGCTTCGGAAATAATATCACTAATAATACCAACATTTCCTTTGGCACGCATAAGGTTTGTAAGCTCAAATAGACGATCACCAAACATAGGATCACTAGTATTCATTTTACTCAAAGCAATAGACTTATGGAGAATTTCATCTAGATTTTTCAAGGAATAATTTGGAAATCGTTCCTCAAGAAATTTCCATATAGTATAGGCACACTTAAAAGTAGGCAAACATCCAATCAAGTTTCTAGGCAATCCTCTAATAATAAGTTCGGCAGTTCTAAGATTCCTAATCATGTCAATTGACTCATCATGGGTTGGATGCATAGGGTCAACATAAGGTGCACAAGGGCTAGCAATGTACTTGTTCAAATGATATTGATTGAAAATTACAAGCATCTCATTTTTCCACTCATGAAAATACTCTCCATCAAGAATAGGCACTCTATGTCTAAGACTCCCTAAAGTAGACTCATCCATCTTCCTCCAATGGTGATTAAACCGAGGCAATGGAGACCAATGCTCTGATACCACTTGTAGGATCTTGAGAAGAGGTGTCTAGAGGGGGGGCGATTAGACACTAAGTACCAAAGTTGCAGTTTTAACCTTATTAAAGTTTAAGTGGAGTTTAGGCACAAGTTTAACTTTTCAATACATAACAAGCAAGCATGCAAAGAGTATATGAGCAGCGGAAAGTAAAGCATGCAACTTGCAAGAAAGTAAAGGGAAGGGTTTGGAGGATTCAAACGCAATTGGAACACGGATGTTTTTGTCGTGGTTCCGATAGGTGGTGCTATCTTACATCCACGTTGATGGAGACTTCAACCCACGAAGGGTAACAATTCTTTGAGTCCACGGAGGCTCCACCCACGAAGGGTCCACGAAGAAGCAACCTTGTCTATCCCACAATGGCCGTCGCCCACGAAGGACTTGCCTCACTAGCGGTAGATCCTCACTAAGTAGGCGATCTCCTTGCCCTTACAAACTCCTTGGTTCAACTCCACAATCTTGTCGGAGGCTCCCAAGTGACACCTAGCCAATCTAGGAGACACCACTCTCCAAGAAGTAACAAATGGTGCGTTGATAATGAACTCCTTGCTCTTGTGCTTCAAATGATAGTCTCCCCAACACTCAACTCTCTCTCATATGATTTGGATCTGGTGGAAAGAGGGTTTGAGTGGAAAGCAACTTGAGGAAGGCTAGAGATCAAGATTCATATGGTAGGAATGGAATATCTTGGCCTCAACACATGAGTAGGTAGTTCTCTCTCAGAAATAGGATGCTGGAAGTGTAGGTTCAGTCTGATGGCTCTCTCCACGAATGAAGAGGAGGTGGAGGGGTATATATAGCCTCCACACAAAATCTAATCGTTACACACAATTTGCCAAACTCGGTGGGACCGAATTGAGAAACTCGGTCGGAGCGATTCAGCAAATCTAGTGACCGTTAGGATTTTCGGTGGGACCAATATGCAACTCGGTAGGACCGATATGGTTAGGGTTAGGGCATAACGTAATCTCGGTGAGACCGATTACACAAACTTGGTGAGACCGATTTTGGTAATTAGCTAACCAGAGAGTTAGTCAGGCAAACTCGGTTGGACCGATTACTCAAACTCGGTGGGACCGATTTTGATAATGAGTCAACCAGAAAGTTTGCATTGTAATCTTGGTAGTACCGATTGCTCAAACTCGGTGAGACCGATTTTGATAATGGACATACACAGAGAGATTACAATCCCATCTCGGTGAGACCGAGATCCCTATCAGTGAGACCGATTTGCCTAGGGTTTGTGGCGTGGCTAAGACATCCAAACTCGGTGGCGCGGATAGGAAGAATCAGTGGGGCGAGTTTGACTTTAGGTTTTAGGACATATGTGTGGAAGTGGGAAAGTAGTTGAGGGTATTTGGAGCATATCACTAAGCACTTGAAGCAAGAGGCTCATTAAGCAACACCTCATCCCTCCTTGATAGTATTGGCTTTTCCTATAGACTCAGTGTGATCTTGGATCTCTAAAATGTAAAATGAAGAGTCTTGAGCTTGAAGCTTGAGCCAATCCTTTGTCCTTACCATCTTGAAGGAGTTCCCACATCCTTTAGTCCATGCCACTCCATTGTTGAAATTATCTGAAACATACTAGATAAAAGTGTTAGTCCAACAAGAGATATGTTGACATTAATTACCAAAACCACCTAGGGAGCACTTGTGCAGGCTTAAGTGATGTGCATTACGGGAGGGTCCAGAGATACCTCTCCGACAATCGGAGTGACAAATCCTAATCTCGAAATACGCCAACCCAACAAGTACCTTCGGAGACACTGTAGAGCTCCTTTATAATCACCCGATTCGTTGTGACGTTTGGTAGCACACAAAGTGTTCCTCCGTAAGCAGGAGTTGCATAATCTCATAGTCATAGGAACATGTATAAGTCATGAAGAAAGCAATAGCAACATACTAAACGATCGCGTGCTAAGCTAACGGAATGGGTCATGTAAATCACATCATTCTCCTAATGATGTGGTCCCGTTAATCAAATGACAACCCATGTCAATGGCTAGGAAACATAACCATCTTTGATCAATGAGCTAGTCAAGTAGAGGCATACTAGTGACACTCTGTTTGTCTATGTATTCACACATGTATCATGTTTCCGGTTAATTCTAGCATGAATAATAAACATTTATCATGATATAAGGAAATAAATAATAACTTTATTATTGCCTCTAGGGCATATTTCCTTCATATACAAGAGTCATGGTGATCTTCACCTTTCCTTATTACAATTTATCCTTTGGCAAGCACTATGTGTTGGAGATATCCGGATATATATCCACTCGGATGTACGTTTTCATAAAGTATTATTGTTGACATTATCCTTGAGGTAAAAGGTTGGGAGGCGAAACTATAAACCCCTATCGTTCTCTGTGTCCGATTGAAACTTTGTACCCATAAGTGTCACGTGAGTGTTAGCAATTGTGAAAGACTAAATGATAGTTGAGTATGTGGACTCGCTAGAAAGCTCTTATATTGACTCTTTCCGATGTTATGATAAATTGCAATCGCTTCAATGACTGAAATCATAGCTTGTTAGTTTTCAAAAAGTTTTCTTGTGAATGAATTGTTACTTTAGCATGAGAAATCACATGACAATATATGTTGTTGTTCTAAAGATGATCATGATGCCCTCATGTCCGTATTTTATTTTATCGACACCTCTATCTCTAAAACATGTGGACATATTTTTCGATATCGGCTTCCGCTTGAGGACAAGCGAGGTCTAAGCTTGGGGGAGTTGATACGTCCATTTTGCATCATGCTTTTATATCATTATTTATTGCATTATGGGTTGTTATTACACATTATATCAAAATACTTATGCCTTTTCTCTCTTATTTTAGAAGGTTTACATGAAGAGCGAGAATGCCGACAACTGGAATTCTGGACTTGAAAAGGAGCAAATATTAGAGACCTATTCTGCACAACTCCAAAAGTCCTGAAACTTTACGGAGATTAGATTTGGAATAAATAAAAAATATTTGGTGAAGAAAGCACCAGAGGGGGGCCACCAACCAGCCACAAGGGTGGAGGGTGTGCCCTACCCCCTGGGTGCGGCCCCCTACCTTGTGGGCCCCCTGGCAGGCCCCCGACGCCCATCTTCTGCTATATGGTGTCTTTTTCCCTAGAAAAAATAAGAGAGAAGTTTTCGGAGCAAAAGGTCGCCGTCTCGAGGCGGAACCTGGGCGGAACCAATCTAGGGCTCCGGCGAAGCTGTTTTGCCGGGGAAACATCCCTCCGAGAGGTGGAAATCGTCGCCATCATCATCACCTTCGATCCTCTCATCAAGAGGGGGTCAATCTCCATCAACATCTTCACCAGCACCATCTCCTCTCAAACCCTAGTTCGTCTCTTGTATCCGATCTTTGTCTCAAACCTCAGATTGGTACTTGTGGGTTGCTAGTAGTGTTGATTAATCCTTGTAGTTGATGCTAGTTGGTTTATTCAGTGGAAGATCATATGTTCAGATCCTTAATGATAATTAATATCCCTCCTACTATGAACATGAATATGCTTTGTGAGTAGTTACGTTTGTTCCTGAGGACATGGGAGAAGTCTTGTTATAAGTAATCATGTGAATTTGGTATCCGTTCGATATTTTGGTGAGATGCATGTTGTCTCTCCTTTAGTGGTGTTATGTGAAAGTCGACTACATGACGCTTCACCATGATTTGGGCCTAGGGGAAGGCATTGGGAAGTAATAAGTAGATGATAGGTTGCTAGAGTGATAGAAGCTTAAACCCTAGTTTATGCATTGCTTCGTAAGGGGCTGATTTGGGTCCATATGTTTCATGCTATGGCTAGGTTTACCTTAATTCTTCTTTCGTAGTTGCGGATGCTTGCGAGAGGGGTTAATCATAAGTGGGAGGCTTGTCCAAGTAAGGGCAACACCCAAGAACCGGTCCACCCACATAGCAAATTATCAAAGTAACGAACGCGAATCATATGAGCATGATAAAACTAGCTTGACAATAATTCACATGAGTCCTCGGAAGCGCTTTGCTTTATATAAGAGTTCGTCCAGGCTTGTCCTTTGCTACAAAAAGGATTGGGCCACCTTGCTGCACCTTGTTTACTTTTGTTACTTGTTACCCGTTACGAATTATCTTGTCACACAACTATCTGTTACCGATAATTTTAGTGCTTACAGAGAATACCTTGTTGAAATCCGCTTGTCATTTCCTTCTGCTCCTCGTTGGGTTCGACACTCTTACTTATTGAAAGGACTACGATAGATCCCCTATACTTATGGTCGTCGCCCGTCTTTGCTGTTCAGCGTCGCCGCCATCTCCTCCAGTGAGTTGTCACCGCCGCCACCCCCTCTGCTCCTTTTTATTCCCTCCATCCTCCTTCCTCCCCCTCGTCCCTTATCTCTTTATTCTCGCTGCTATCCCCTCTGAAAGGTGCTCCTCTGCTGCAACCCGTTCGACCAGATGGCCGCGACCTCTGGCGACTCCCTGAAGACCCCCGCCGACCCCCGCCTGCACCTCTTCATAGGTCGCCCGGCTTGATCCAATGCTCGCTGCCACCAAAAGCGCAGCTCCGCCTGATGACTGCGACCTTCGGTGCCTCCATGATGTCTGCTACCGACCCCACCTGCACCACTCCGTCGGCCATCTGGCTCGCTGGTGTGGATTTTGCTCCCATCGAGCTGCATCGAATTAGAGCTACTGTTCAGAGCAGAAAATGGAATTATTCAAAGCTGAAGTTCAACTATTTAACTGGATGCTTGTGTGGATCAATTGGCTGTTATGGATGGAGACTATATTGCAAACTAATGTTGGTCGTTAATATCTACACTTGAGCTGGGCTCCATTGAGCATGGGTCAGCGCTGTTTGCTTCTCCTATGACAGCTCTGTCACCTTGAGCTAGGCTATGTGGTAGCCACTTTGCCGGTTGCCGGTGCGGCACCCATCGAGCCTGGGTGAAAGGGTAGTGGCCCTTTGCGACGGTGGAGACAGCTCAAGTGTTGCCTAAGTTTGGCCGTGGATGTAGCCAGCGCTCGATGCTTGCACAGCATGTCTCTCCTCCCGTGCTCTCAGTTGGCTAGTTCGTGTAGGTGTAGTGTTGGTCATCGACAACAATGTTGTGTGCTTGGTTCCTGCTGTTGTCATTGTGCTTTTCAACCTAGCACCTTGTATCTTCTTTTCGCTTTACTTCACATTCATTCCCTTTGTAATGTGGTGCCCTTGTATTCCTGGCCTGTTGATGGCTTTGTTAATTCAAAGTCAGGCTAGGTTCGAGCTCTTCTCAGTCTGGGCCAGCACCTTTTCTCTAAAAAGGGCATACTATGGTGACCAAGATGAAGAATGACAGTGACAGTAGCCTCTTGAACGACCAAAATGGTGATGAAATCCAAGACAGCAAACACAACCACGAAGGCATCAGCCAAACTTGATAGATCTGCTCGGGCAAACCAGAAAGATATAATTTAGAAGAATTTACGACTATTGTTAGTAAATGGCCAAATGCTCCAATGAAGATGGATCATAACAGGCTAATAAGGACAACAAAACTGGAGAGATCAACAACAATCCAGGCAAACAAAAATAACAATGAAATTACCAGGACGAAGGGTTGTAACCAAGTTGAACGCCTTCTACTTCATAGTGGACAGCCATAATGCATAACTCAAGCACACGCAGAATCACAATGGTGAAAAAGGAGATAATTGTGCATTTGCTTCTAAGGAAAAGTGGAACCAAATGCGAGTACCTTGGCGTTGAAGGTGGAGAGCGAGTCGGTAAACATAGAGAATCAGAGTTGTTGTGCAGACTGGTGAATCGCGTGTTATTACTAACTTCAAAATACATAAGAAAATTGTGGTGTGAGCAAGCTTGCAGAAATTGTCCTCAGCTACAATGACACCAAGGACATGTATGCAATAACTTGCTTTCCGCCACTCTCTTTCTTCAGTTTATTCAGGGAAAGATAGACATCCTACTGTTTTTGTGTTGTGCCTTTTTTAATGGTTGGTACTGATCAAATGTTCAGGAAGAACAGTTGCCACCATATTTAGGTTATAGTTATCACCATGCCATTAGCTCGGTTAAATTTACCACTATGTGAATATTAGTTATCTTGTCGTTGATACTATTCAGTTACAAATCTATTGATGTTAAGGTTATCATCACAAAATTGTGTACTTATCCAACTTTGAATGTAAACCTTTCATGTATGACTGAAATTTTTTTAGGAAAAAATTCATCACATAATTGTGTACTTATTCACAAATTTTCGATGATTTCAAGGCCGAGCGAAATATTTGTATTTTGCTAAAAAATTTGTATTTAAAAAAATCTAATAAAATAGGGAGGAATCCAACTTGTGACAAGTTTGCTCGCATAGCAGGTGGTAGGCTTGAATAGCCACTCGTCTCATTATAGAGTTTTTTTTCCGGTATCATGCCAAGCCTTTTCCATCTTATATCTGTTTTAGCTGATGATGGCAACTTTGACTCGAATAGAAAAATTGTTGAAACATACCCCTGGTAACTTCTGTGTAAACAACATGTTAATTTTATGCACCGCAAACCTGATAACATATGCACACACATCATGGTAACTTTGACCATGGGAAAAAAGTTGTTGAATTTTACCCCGGCAACTTCTATGTAAATAACATGGAAACTTAAGCTCTATAGATCCGATAACTCACATACAAACACAATGATAACTTTTGACTACGAAAAAGAGTTGGTGAAACATAATCCTGTAATTTTTGTGTAAACAGTCTGGTAATGTACGCACCGCAGTGTTGGTAACTTACGTACAAATGGCATTGTAAATTTTGACCGGATAAAATGGTAATATATGTGTTGCGAACCTATTAACTTAGGTAAAAACATCGTGCTACCTTTTACCCAAGAAAAAAAGTTGCTGAAAACACCACCTAACGTCATAGAATTTTTTTGACCGAAGAGAAAAATTGTTTGAAAACATACCTAGTAAGTTTTACGTAAATAGCATGGTAATATACTCAGCGTAAGAATTATAACTCATGCATGGACACCATGATATCTTTTGAGGCGGGGGGGGGGGGGGGAGAAAAAAATTGTTGAAAACATGCTCATGGTAAATTCTGCATAAATAGGATGGTAATATATGCACCGCAGGCATGATAACTTAACCATGGTAACTTTTGATCGGCAAAAAAGTTCGAAAACACGCTCACAATAAATTCAGCGTAAATAGCATGGTAATACTTGAGACACATACCTGATAAGTTGCGCACAAAACCATGGTAACTTTGACCAAGGAGGGAAAAAGTTGTTAAAAAACTTACCCTCCCGGTAACTTATGTGAAAATAACACGGTAATATACGAACTGCATAGCCAATAATTTACCTACAAACACCATTGTAATTTTGATCAAGAAGGATGAAAAGATAGTTAAAATATATACCTCCAGTAACTTATGCTACATGGTAATATACAAGTTGCATACCCGATAACTTACATATAAACACCATACTAACTTTAACAATGGGGAAAAAGTTATTGAAAAACTTACACCCCTAATAATTTATGTGAAAATAGTACGGTAATATATGAACCACATACCCGATAATTTACATACAAACACCGTGGTAACTTTGACCAAGTAGGGAAAAGATTGTTTAAAAACATACCCCATGGTAACTTATGTAAAAATAATACGGTAGTATATGAACCGCATATCCTATAACTTACGTACAAACACCGTTCTAACTTTAACCATGGGAATAAGTTATTGAAAAACTTACCCTTCTGATACCTTATGTGAAAATGGCACGCTAATATACGAACCACATAACCGATATTTACATACAAACATCGCAGTAACTTTGACCAACTAGGAAAAAAGTTGTTGAAAAATATACCCCACGGTAACTTATGTAAAAATAACACGGTAGTATACGAACCCCATACCTGATAACTTACATACAAACATCATGGTAATTTCGATCAAGGTAAAAAAGTAGTTGTTAAAAAACATACCCCCAGTAATTTATGTCAAAATAGCACGGTAATATACGAACTGCATACCCGATAACTTACCTACAAACTCCGTGGTTACTTCGATCAAGGAAAAAAAGGTAGTTATTCAAAAAAAAAAAAATACCCCGGTAACTTATGTGAAAGTAGCATAATAATTTTACATATCATGGATGTGGAAACTTATGTAACCCATGTGTGGTAACTTTTGAGCCGATAACTTACGTACAAACATCATGTTAACTTTTACCAAAGACGAAAAAGTCATTGAAATACACAACCCTGGTAACTTACGTGAAAGGAACACGTTAATATATGAACCACATGTGCGATAACTTATGTACAAGCACCGCGGTAACTTTTGACCAAGGAAATAAAAAGTTGTTGAAAAACATAACCCTGGTAACTTATGTGAAAACTTATGTAGTCTAGGCATGGTAACTTCTGATTCAAAAAAAAGTCGTTGGACCGTACCAACATTGGATCTAGTTTTGAAGGTCTCATCGCAACGAAACTTTTATGTGAAGACGGTTTATGCATCGGACTGAAGGTTTGAGCTAAAAAACATTTTGTATATTTGGATAAAAAGAATCTAAGATGACATCAGACTTTTTTCTTCTAGTGCATTCATATAATTAGAAGGAAGAATGTCATGGAAGGAGAAAAAATCATGCTAATGGAAGCATGTATGTAACTAAAGTGAAGTGAGGAGATGTGTGGCAGTTTTGCTTATATGGCACACATGTGCCAAATATTGTGGTCCTGTATGTATATGATCCTTGCGTAGAGAGAATTTCCATGACGTGATAGTGATGGTCAGAAACGAAATAGTTATATCGCTAAATCAAATTGAATGCAACACTTACCATGATCGATGACTTGAGCGGTGTACATTATTCCTCTTGCCGCACTTTTCTTTGCAACTTAATTACTCCGCACGTACCATCAGTACAACCACTCATGGCCTCTTGCTTGACTTTTGAGTGAGAGTGACTAAGACTCTGTTTGTTTGGACTATTATTTTTGCTTTTGTAAATTTTTGACTTCGACAAAAAAGCCACAAAAGCTTATCAATAGGGGTTTTTTTGCTCCGCTTTTGGCTTATGAATCAATATTGTTATATGATGGTATAAAAAAAAAGGCTGAAGCAAAAAGCACATATTTAAAAGTTTTTTTGTCTTTTTTGTCAAAGTGGAAAAACTACAAAAGCAGAAGCAAAGGCCCAAACAACCAGGGCCTAAGGGCATCTCCAACCCGACCCTCAAACCTCTCGTAACCATCCGGACCGCGGAAGCTATACAACACCGACCTGTATCAGTCAGTGGGATGGTCCGAACACGATTTTTTTCATAAACTGGAGGCAAAAGTGAGGGAGGTTTGTGGGAGTCTGGACCTATCACAAGCCCGTTTCTAACCGCCCTGGGCCACCAAAAACCCCTCACCCCTTCCATGCGTGCTTCCCTCCTGACGCCACCTGCCCTCATTAAGGCTGCTATAGAGCATGTTGCTCCACATTGAAGGCGGCTCAGGGCGGACGCAACCTCTCTCTCCCTTCGCCATTGAAGCGTCGTGCCGACCGAGGGAGTTTCCCGTTGCACGCTCGGTTGAACACACCTCCTCGACGCATTCCAAGGCCTCCATTAAATCCGCATGGAAGCCGAGAAACCTACTCCGGCCACACATCCGTTCATGAGCGGTCCGACATTAAACGCAACACCGGTCAAGCTCCACTCATCTGCCCTCCATTTAAACGAGGCCAGACACCGGGCAAGAATCGCACCCTTCCACCGCTCCCCATCTCCTCCTTCACCATTTTCTCTACTCTCTGATGGCTTCGAAAGAGAGGTTCTCCGACATACAAGCCGGTTAGGTGGCCACTGAGCCCGCCGGATACGATCAAGGCAGCTTGCTGCTACACCTCCCTCACCTAGCTCGATGGAGCTAGTTGTCGGCCCAAGCCGCCGCACGGTTCAACAACTCGCTACTCTAGGCCAGATCGATGAGGAGTGGCGAGCTACTCCACGCCGGCACGGTGGGGAGCACGGTGACATGGGGCATTGCCGCATCCAATGCCTGCGACCACGCCATCCTTAGTCGACGCGCACGTAGCAGCGCCATGCATGTAGAGAAAGAATTCGGCTGCACGGATGTGGAGGAGGTGGCGTCAAGCATGTCCGCGCCCGCCGCCATCATCGAGGAGAAGTAGAACACGGGAGGCCATTGCTCCAGGAAGGCCACCACCAGTTACCCGTTCGGTTCTCCTTTATCTTAGATCATCCCGTGCACCCGCCTGAGCTCCATTGAAGCACCCTTCCCCTCCGGCTGAAGCACCCTCTTTGCCACTCCTATGAGCGGCACAACCGAATATAGGGAAGATATGATGGAAGAATATGCCTCCGATGCTCCGGGCAGTCCGGTTAGAGGGCTGCCGGACATGGGGAAGACAAGCCGCGGTCGACCGTAGACTAGTGTAGTGTGTCTGTGTCGTGGGAGTGGAGCTCCGGGCGACCGTACGTGCACATAGTTTTAGCTTTTTAGTTGAAAATATGTCCACCATTTTCGTTTGGTTTGTATGAAATTCATCATTGTTTGCATGAATTTCATCTGATTTAAAAAAAAGAGTTTGAAATTTATGCGGCTACGGTTGGATGGCGTCCTCCCACATGCACTTCCACGGACTGGCCCCCCCATGTCCGTGGACGAATGCGGGAGGAAATTTGCGGGTTGTCGTTGGAGATGCCCTAAGCGTGATAACCAAAGCAGAAGAATCCTTAAGTTTTCGACCACTCTTCATGTCTCACTACACGGATGCTTACTGGGGCAATAAAGTTTGTTTTGTATCATCATTAAATCTAGTTGTAATTGAGCGTATCAGAAAATGTGGTGCACCCCTACAGGGAATTTAAATATTCAAATAGTCATGTCCACGGTAATAAGATAATTTGGAGTTATATCCCGGCCTCTTACAAATAAAACCGGATACTTGATAAAACACATCCAGATAATGGACAGATACCCCAGAGATCGCTTTCTCATAGGCGACGAGGAGAGAATATCTCGGCAGGATTATTGTTATATGTATGTACATGTTGATACTAGATACACTCCTCTCTTCTACTGCTGAAAGATGTAGTCTTCGACAGGATGAGCTTCTCCCCCTTATTTTGGCATTTCCGTAGTTTAGTCCATAGATATTACTCCTTTCCTTTGATACCAATGCATATATAGTATACTTCTGATGTAAGTCTTGCGAGTACTTCGGATGAGTACTCACTGTTGCTTTGGTACTCTTTTCATTCGACCCGATTGCTGCAACAGTTGGTAGGAGCACAGATGCAGGTTACCCCAATGATGCGTACTACGTGGAGACCGATGACCAGGAGTAGTCCGAAGGTCTCAGGTAGGAGGCCTTGCCTTTTGATCTAGTGTCGCTGTTTTGCTCTGCCTTCTTAAGGCAAAACTTGTCTAATTATGTTTGTACTCAGATAATATTTCCTTCATGACTAATGTATTATGGGTTCTCGTGGCCTTGGCTTGTAATTTACAGATTTATATTTAAACTTGTGTCGTAGAGTTGTGTTGTGATATTAACGCGGGTAACCGTTCATGATCGTGCATGATGCGTGTATGGTCAATGCACGATTATAAATGGGGGCATCACCAGTTTCCAGCCGTGGGGCAGGTTGACATCCGGGTAAGGCAGCGTTTGACGGTACTGCCAATGCTAGTGGCTTGGTGCACTGGGATGTACAACCTCTCCCGTGACCCGCCGTGTCGATGAGCCAGCGCCGGCAGCAGAGGAGGCGCACGGGACGAGCTGGCACCGGGGGTGAGCTTGCCCTTGTTCTTGCCGACGAACCCCATGGCAAGCTAGGGTTTTTGTTCACTGACGAGGGAGCACGTGTGGCCAGATGTGGAAGGGAAGAAGTGGATGAGGTCAGCCACCCGACATGCTTGCATTAAAAAAGGAAGATGCAACAGATGCTTCCACACGCTGCCACGCAGGCCCAATTTAGGTGGCCGCATTTACTACGACCATGAGCGGTGGTTGGGCAGCCGATAGGTGGCTTCGCGGTGGACACCAAGCGGACACGCGACACGTCCGTCTCATGTCCGTGTAGACGCAAACCAGGCTCAAATTTGGGCCTGAAATGCGTCCAGACGAACACCGAGCAGACGCGTTATGGGTTTTGCTCGGTCCGTTGGGCCGGCATTTTGGTCCGTTTCAACCGAAACAAACATGCGCGGACAATTTGGCTCGCCCGGTTGGAAGTGCTCTAACTTCTTGGACTGACTCCTGCGGCAAATTTTTATGTAAGTTTCGTCCACCTGCAAAAATTATGAAACTTCATTCTCGGATTACAGGTTTTAAGCAGGAAGAACGTGAGCCACTAGCGCTTGTATGGGGTAGAATGAAAGAAACCATAAGGAACTGTCCTAACCATGAAATGGAGGAATGGTTACTCCTTCATATGTTTTATAATGGTTTAAATCCGATGTCAAAAACTATGCTTGATACAGATGTAGGACGAACAATCATGGGAAAGCCCATAGATGATGTCAAGAAGCTACTTGATGGCATGCTAGAGAACCATGCCCAATGGCATGTTGAAATAAGTACCACGACTAAAAGAGTGAATGTAGTTAAAGAAATCAGTACGGAGTTGACAACCAAACTTGATGAACTCATCTCTGTTAAAAGGTAAAGAAGAGGTAAACATAAATGCCATCACTAATGATGAAATTAGTGATGTGAATTTTATTGCTCTCAATAGCTACAATCTCAACTGGAAAAGTAATGGGTATGCTCCTAGACTTCCTTATCCTAATAATAGTGGAGCACCTAACAATTATAATGGAGCTAGCAATAGCAATAGTAATAGGAATACTCTTGATGATACTCTGATTTTTTTATTACTAGTCAAACTGAGCAGAATGAAAACTTCAAAAATATTTGAAGGAATCATGATAACTTATTTGGTCAATTGACCAGTAAGATTGATCGACTAACAAAATGATGTGCAAATGATAGACGGAAGATCCAAAAATATGAAAGCACAAGTGGCTAAAATTGCAGAGAGCCAAACATTGATCCTAGCTAATTTTGCAGGTAAACCAGAGCCTAACCTGGTTGAAGATGTCAAGATGGTGAGAAGCAATGAAGAGAAGGCAGAAGAGCTAGAAAAAAGCCATGGGCCAGAGTATACCTACAATGTTGCAGACTTCATAAAAATGATAGCAATGAAACATCCACTACCTAAGGTATCCAATGATGAAGCATATAATATCTATGAGAATTCTAGGAAATGAAAGACAATATGAAAGCCATTGTGCCACAAAAAACTACAAGGTGGATATGTGTATTCCTGTGAAATACTACATGCTATTTTTCTTTCATGTGTATATTGAATTATATTTGGTAGAAATATATACTATGATTACATAAGTTACACACACACACACACACACACACACACACACACACACACACACACACACACACACACACACACACACACACACACACACACACACACACACACACACATACGGAAAAACTAACGCCCACACGTGTGGGCGTTTGCACATCGCCCACACGCCTCCATCACCACTCATTTTGCCACGTATGAACAGATGACATCAGCACAAATCTTTTTGGTTTTTGGCTTAAAAATGTTTTATCTCCTAATTAAAAAAGCAAATTAAAATCCATTTTCATCATTAAATCCGTCTCGACGAGATCTTCAAAACTAGACCCCATGTTGATATGTTTCGACGAAATTTTTTTTGCCCAAAAGTTGCCATGATGTTTACAATGTAGTTGCCATGGTGCTTAGACTAAAGTTTCCATGTGGCAATTTTAGTTTGTAGATCATGGCAATTTTAGTTTTTGATGATGGCAATTCCAGTACTTTGATCATGAATATTTTTTTTGCATGAACCATGGCAATTTTAAGTGCATGTATCATGGAAATTTTAGTTTATGGTGCATGGCAAGTCTAGTTTCTTAATTCTCCATTTTATAATATGTTAAAATTTACTTTTTAATATACAAGAAAATACCTGAAACATAACATGGCAACTTTAGTGTAAACATCATGGCAATTCATGTGCAATAGACATGGCAACTTTTAACCAAAAAAAATTCGTCAAAATATATTGATATGAGATCTAGTTTTGAAGATCTCGTCGCGAGGGATTTAATGGTGAAAACTGAACTTCAATCGGATTTTTCATTTAAGAGATAACACATTTTAAAAACTAAAAATCCAAAAAGATTTCCACATGCGGTGACATGGCGTAGTCTGTATGTTATAGGGCGTGTGGGCGGGTGATGCGGAGCATCCCACGTTCATCCCCATGTACACTCCGACTACCCTCCAAGCCCCAAGAGGACATACGACGAGACCTCGACCATACGCCATAGGGCACAAGGTGAACTCACTCCTCTTCGAACCGTCACTTTCCACATGTGAGACATGGCTACTACCTCATGCATGGACCTTGCATACACTCAGTTACAACCGAGACGACCATGGAGGATCCAAGGACCAAGGCCAAGCATGGAAGAGGAGAAGGAAGAAGAAGCAGGGACAAGCTTCTGGAAAGCCCGAACCTTCCGGCCTGCCCGGAACTTCCGGCACCCGGACCTTCCGGCCTGCCCGGAACCTCGCCCCGAGTCAGACCAGCCTCGGCGGCCAACTCTGGATAGCCGGAACCCGGCGGAACCTGCCGGAACTTCCGGCCTGCCGGAACTTCCGGCTGCCTGCGTGCAAAGACTGGGCGAAGCCCATGTAACCCTTTCCCACTTACCCCTTCGTGGCTTAGACTATAAATAGACCACCCCTCCTCCTAGTTAGGGTTAGCAATGGATTAGCTCATATTTTGTGTGAGAGCCTTGCTCATCCACTTGGTTACTTCTCCTCGGAGCTCACGACCTCTTCGGAGAAGATCCCCCAAGCGGATTCAAGACCCCTTCAAGGGAAGACAATCAAGACCTCCTCACGGAGAAGAATCGGTTACCTCTTGTATCGTCCTTTGTTGGATTTGGACCGTGTGATCTCTATGTGTTCTTGGAACTAGCGCATGTGTAATCGAATCTTGTTGGTTTGAGTGATTCTCTTGTGTTTTCCCCCGTGATTTTCCTCGTGCTCTTCCGCTCGTTCTTCGTGTTCCTCGTAGGGATCCTCTCCAAACGTGAAAGATCGTCACCATAGGGTTCCGCCCTACATCATCTTGGTATCATGAGCCACGTTGATCACGTTTTTGGAGCCCCTACCCTTTGTTTTCTAGCTTGATTTTGTTGATTTCGTCCAAAATTCGAAAATCCCCACCAAAAATAGCCCCCAATTTTTTTTGTGATTTGTTGGTTTGGATGATGTTTTGTTGATTTTGATCCATGGATTCGTTGTGTTTCAAGTGGATCTAGCTTTCCCCCATCATTTTCCCCCTTTCCATCCACTAAATCTCCCCAATTTTGACCTTGGAAATCGAGTTTTTCCGCCCCCGTTCTCAGATCTGGAATTTAGGGTTCGTCCCGGAAGAAATTTCACGACCCCCGGAACTTCCGGCCTCCCCCGGAACTTCCGTCCTTGCCCCGGAACTTCCGGGCTAAGCAGAAAGTTAACCCCAAAAATCCCCCTAACCCCTGCACTTTTTCCGCGAACATGAACTTCAACCATCCATCCCGGAACTTCCGGCCCTAACCCCGGAACTTCCGGCCTAACCCGAAACTTTGCACGAGATTTCAGCATCAGCCTTCTTCATCGTTTTCATCATAACTTTTCACTCCGAACTCCGATTCGAGTGTTCTTTGGCTCGTTTTGAAGCTATCAACATGCCCGAGGTCCTCACCTTGTTTTCACCACCTTTTGACACCATAATTTTTTTGGAACTTTGGCATCTTTGCCTAGGGCTTCCACCACATCATCCGCAATACCACCATAGCCTTCCGCAACCTAACCCATTTTGATCCCCATAGCATTTGAGGTTGTTTGAGTAGTGACTTGAGTCTCCTAAGGTGTTTAGGATACTTAGGGACGGTTGCTTCTTCATCAACCACCACCATAACTTCTGCATAGGCTTGCCCACCATACACTTCCGCCACCGAAACTTAACCCAATTTTGTTGTGTTGAGAGTTGTGTCTCCTAAGGTGTTTCGGCTACTTAGGGACGGCAACTTCAACTCCGACACCGTGTATAGCCCATCATACGTTTCCACCACCATAACCCGGTCAACTTCGGCTACTCGGGTTTCCACTAATACTTCCGCAACCACCACCACATTCCCGCTACCACCATTTGACTTTTGTCCTTGAGATTTTGAGTTGTGGTTTTTCCGTTTCCTAAGGTGTTTCGGCTACTTAGGGACGAGTCTCCTTCATATTGGTATCTACATCAAGAACACCACCACGCATCATCGCCATTGACGGTAACCTCGACGACATCATTGTACATTCCCCTTGCAATTGCATTGTTAACCCCTAGCCCATTTTGCGTCACTTGCCTATCGAGACTAGCCATTTGAGTATTGCCGGCAACGTTACTTGTGCACATTAGTGATCATACTTCCCATAACATACATACCATATCATCGTGGTGCATATATTGCATAAGTTTGTTCCCGCATATACACAATTGCTATCTTGGTTTGTGCATTCCGCAAAGTGGCCATACAAAAAAAAAGAGAATAAAGCTTTTAAGCAAAAAGGGAAAGAGCAAAGAAGCTTGTAAGCAAGAGCCATAGCATCATACCACATTGCATAAGATTGTCATATCCGATCTTCTTGGATCAAACACCGGGAACCATACATACATAGCATACTTGGGCTAAAAGTCCATATATTTTGCATCTTATAGGTTGTGCACAAGTGTCGTATCCGCCTATTGAGCAATCGTGCTAGCGTCTCTCTTGAGTTGTGCAACACGAGCGTTTTGGTGGATTCCACATTTTGAGCTCATTCCTTGGTTGCATGGCCCCATTTATCTATCCGTGTAATGCGTTTACGTGTGCCATTCATTGCTATTGGTCTACTTGTTTCACTTGCGAATTTGTGAATCTCTTTCAACATTATTGACTCTTGCTAACATTTTGCATCAAATTTTTGTGCCACTATCCTCACCGAGCTCCACCATAAGCCTTACTTGTGTAGGTGTGAGAAACCAACAAGAATTGGTACCAATTGTGCTATTTCCTTGTTACACATTGAGTGATCATTGATCCATCTTCAACATCGGGCAAGGTACATTTGGTATAAGTTCTTCTCTTTCTCCCACTCATATTTGCTCAAGTATTGTGATGGATAGGCAAGGCATTTCATCTCCGTTCTTCCACAACAACGACGGCGTGAACAACTACATCACCAAAGCGCCCATCTTCGATCTACAACGACAAATGCAAGGCGCACAATCAAGATTGCAAGAGCGCATCGAGAACCTCTCCATCGACATTCATCTCTCCTGTTGGGGATATTACTACTGGGCGTAAACCGGCCAGGAGAGGCCGGGTGAACTTCATCAGTAGTCAAGTATGCTTGAAGCCCGTGAGGATATTCTATAAGGGCCCAAGGCCCAGAACCGGTTTAAGGCTTGTAGCCGTGAACCGCGATAGTATGTAACTTGTGTTGTAAGTTAGAAATACTAGAGACCGAACGGACACGTCTATGAGCCAGTCTCGGGACTACGCAAGCGACAGGCGTCACCCATGTATATAAGGGGCGACCAGTGGCGTTCGAGGACAACAGACAACAACTTCGAGACTTAAGCGAAGCTTGTTTGCTCCTAGTCATCGAAACCCCATCAATTCCATCACAACTAGACGTAGGCTTTTACCTTCATCGAAGGGGCCGAACTAGTATAAACTCTCTTGTGTCCTTGTGTCCGCTTTAACCCCTTTAAGCTAACCCATAGCGATGGCTCCACGACTAAGTCCTTTCATGAGGACATCTGCCGTGACAAAACCACGACAGTTGGCGCCCATCGTGGGGCTATCGCACGATGGTTTCAAGTTCTTGGAGGGCAACTTTGAAGGACTCAAGGGTTACGCTGTGGGCCGGATGACCAAGAGTCGTCGCGGCAAGCTCTACATCGACGATTGAGGTTTGGGGCCCGAGGCGGCTCGATTAGTCTGGTACCGGCTCCCCTTTGGTGGCATACACGTCTTCATTGGCAAGATCGGTGAACCAGGGCCTGAGCGGACATCTGCACCGACCTCGTCGAAGCGGCTCGGCGGCGAGATCTGCCCGAGTTAAACCGGCCGTGAAGCGTGCCTTCACAGGAGTCATCCACGAAGGAGAGTATGAAGGTGGATCGGCATCGGTGGCGAGACCATCATCTATTCGGTGCGAGTCCTCAACGGAGAAACCAAATCATTGTATCAGCTACTGGGGCGGCCGATTGGGGCTGTTCCGATGGTGACAGTATTCCTGACCCCTCTGATCTGCCCAACCGGGTTGGGATATTCATGGCCGGTACACAGGCAGCGATTCACTCTTCGACCGCAGCAGCAATGTTCTCCGGATCAGCGGCGGCGGCGGCGAGGAGGCTCGTCGCCCGCCGACTCAAGTTTTATCGGATCTGTTTGATCGTTAGCTGTGCTTATGGCGAAGCTAACCCGGCGGATCAGGATGCCCACAATCGGAGATTGCAAAGGTGAGGAACAGATCACTCGGGCCAAGGCCGATTAGCAGCCGAGAACAACAGGATGGCCGCAGAGCGGGCCGCTTTGGACGCGCAGGCCTATAAGCTTATGCTAGACCAGAACGCGTCGCATGAAGTCCTGAAAAGGAAGCATCTGTCTCGTCTACCGACGGTTTTTGATGGCAGAAACCTCTTTAACACCCCAGGAGCAGGGACTAGTAACCCGCCGTGGTTAAACCGGGCGGAGGCACCTGGGCTAGGTGCGCCGGTTCAGCCTCGCCTGATGGAGCCGCCTCGACAGAATAACATCGTGCCTCAGCCAGTCCAGACATCTCCGGGTCATTATTCCAATCCAATGGACAATCTTATCGCCGCCGCTTCACGGCTGGAGGCCATCCCAATTGAAGGTGATTCTCCGCAGGCGGTGGAGACATGCCGGGTTAAGGAACTTCTTCGAACAACTTTGGTTCAGCAGGAAGCATATTCATACAGCCGTGACCGGATTCATTCCACCCCCCGTCCAAGCCGGAGTTACAGCAGGCGGATGGATGAACCGGCCGTATCCAGTAATGCACGGAATCGTGAAGCGCCCCGTGGCCATAACCCGGCAGGTGATGCTCAGGAAGTGGTGGACCGGCCCCGAGCGCGCAGGGACACCGAGTTAGCAGCACAACATGAGGCTCGTCAGCTTACGCCGGTTCGTCCAACCACCTCGATCGAGCCAGGAGTCACTTCTAGCTCCTTGGGAGTGCCTTGTCTTGTCCACGCTTTATTGAATGTGCGCTTGCCCAAGGATTTCAAGGGCCCGCGCAAGGTGCCAAGTTACACGGCTGATTTGTCTCCGGAAACATGGATATAGAGCTATGAGATGGCCATGGAGATGCTTGACGTAGATGAAGCGGCATGTGCAAAGTATTTCACCATGATGCTCGAAGGGACAGCCCGTATTTGGTTAAAGAGCTTACCAGCCAATTCTATCAATTCATGGGTCGATTCTTGAGCCGGTTTATCCGAATTTCAAGGATACATGTAAGCAGCCCATGTCGATAGTGGACTTAGCGGCTTTGTGTCTGGGGAAGGAGAGTAAACAACCTGCTTGGTACGCGGGTTTGGAAATTTTGCACTCATCGAGACCGTATCAACGCCGACTCCGCGGTTATAACTTTGGAAAGCAACTGCCGGTTTAAACCTCTGAAGTTGAAATTGGGACGGATGAAGCGCCATTGTAAGGACATGGGGACCCTCATGACTGCGTTAGTGAAGTATGTTGATTCTGATAGTACCAAGGATCCCGAGTCTGATGATGACAAGACAGGGAAGGGAAAGAAGAACGCAACTCCAAGGGGCAGCAACACAACACGGCAGGTCATGGTAACGGGGGCAAGCGTAAAGCGGATGGCAGCATGGATTTTGTTGCTAACACCAGTGCGCAGGACAGGGGCCAGCGACGGAAGGGTAAACCGCCGAATCGCGGTGGAGCTCCAAACCCCAACCCGGACCGCCTGACCTATCTATTAAACCAGCCCTGTCCGAAGCACGGGACGAAGGAGGCACCAGCCACCCACCTTTGGTAGGATTGCTATATTATGCAGGAGTTCAAAAATTCTAATTCTTTCCGGTATGATCACGGATCAGGTGGTGGCTCAGGGTCCGGATTCCATGGGCCGGGTCACGGTGGAGGAAATACCGGTTCAGGCTACAATGGAGATCAGGGTGGACATAGCAACCAAAACAATCGAATAGCGTGGTGGTTACAACCAGCGATAGCGATCGGGTTATCAGAGCCATCCAAAGCAGTTGAATAGTGGGCAATATCATGTATTCACCACTAGCTTGGATAAACGAGACCAGAAGTTTCACAAGCAAGCAGTGAACTCTGTTGAGCCGGCCGTGCCTCGTTATTTATGCTGGTCCGAACAGCCAATCATATGGAGCAGAGAGGACCACCTCCCCGGGTTGACAATCCAGGCCAGCTGGCGTTGGTGGTGGCACCTCAGGTAGGAGGTTATAAGTTCACCAAAGTGCTCATGGATGGAGGAAGCAACATCAATATCTTGTATTATGAGACCTTCCGTCGTATGGGGCTAACAGATAAGAATCTTAAACCGTCCAATACGATTTTCCATGGTGTGGTACCTGGTAAGTCAGCATATCCTGTTGGCAAGATAGCTCTGGAGGTGGCCTTTGGAGATGATCATGATTCTAGGTCAGAAACATTGGTTTTTGAGGTGGTCAAGATCCGGAGCCCGTACCACGCTTTGTTTGGGCGGCCGGCTTATGCCAAGTTTATGGCACGACTCTGTTATATTTATCTGCAGCTCAAGATGTCGGGCCACAAGGGGACCATAACCGTTCATGGAAGTCACAAGATTGCCTTGGAGTGTGAAGAAGGTGATGCGGCCTATGCAGAGTTGGTTTGTGCCACGGAAGAGTTGAAGTACTACAAGGATAATGTTGATCCGGCTGACATGACTCTGTTGAAAAAGCCAACCACAGAGCATGATCCGGCTCTAAAGTTCAAATCGGCAGCTGAGACCAAGCTTGTTGACTTTGTACCAGGCGATTCGTCCAAGCAGTTTAGTATCAATACCAACTTGGATCCGAAATAGGAAAGCGCGCTCATCGAGTTCATCCGTGAGAACCGGGACATTTTTGCATGGAAGCCTTGACATGCGGGTGTACCGAGGTAACTCGCTGAGCACACTCTTAATGTTGATCCTAAGTATAAACCGGTGAAGCAGTTTCTCCGCCGGTTCAACGAAGAAAGGCGCAAAGCTATTGGAGAGGAAGTGGCCAAGCTCTTAGCGGCTGGCTTTATTATTGAAGTGTTCCATCCTGAATGGCTGGCTAATCCGATGCTGGTCCTTAAGAAGAACGGCACCTGGCGTATGTGTGGATTACACGGATCTTAACAAGGCTTGTCCAGCGGATCCTTTTGCCCTCGCCCGTATTGATCAGATTATTGATGCTACGGCGGGTTGTGAGCGTTTGAGTTTTACGGATGCATATTCTGGTTATCATCGAGATCAAGATGGCGATTAAGGACCAGGAGAAGGCGGTGTTCATAACTCCTTTTGGAGCCTTCGCTATGTATCTATGCCCTTTGGGCTCAAAAGTGCCAGACAACTTATCAGCGGTGTGTACATAACTGCCTTCATAAGCGGATCGGCCGTAATGTGCATGCCTATGTGGATGATATTGTGGTTAAGTCAAGGAGAAGGAGACTACGGTTGATGATTTGAAGAAACCTTTGGTAACCTACGGACATACAAGATGATGCTCAATCCAGCCAAGTGTGTTTTGGTATCGGCGGAGCACGTTATTGGGTTTTACGGTGTCGGCAGGGAATTGAAGCTAATCCGGAGAAGATCACAACTATCACCTCTCGGCTAAACGAAATGTATCAATGATGTCCGGTAACTTGGCAGGCGGATTGCGCATTGAGCGGTTTATCGATCGCCTCGGTGAGAAGGCAATACCTTTGTATCAGATGCTGAAAAAAGTGGATCTCTTTGTCTGGAGTTCGGTCGCTGATAAAGCATTGGAGGACTTAAAGCGGCAGCTAGCCAATCCGCCTGTTCTTGCTGCTCTGATTGACAAAGAACCATTGCTACTGTATGTGGCAGCTAATGCTCGTGCTGTCAGCGTAGCTATTGTGGTAGAGCGCAAGGAGGCGGGTAAGGAGTATCCGGTTCAGCGCCCGGTTTACTACATCAGTGAGGTGCTTATTGAGTCCAAGCAAAGATACCCGCATTGGCAGAAGCTGGTGTATGGAGTTTTCATGGCAAGCCGGAAGCTTAAGCAATACTTCCAGGGACATCCCATCACAGTGGTCAGCTCTGCTCCTTTGGGAGATATAATTCAAAACAGGGAGGCAATTGGCTGGATTGCCAAGTGGGCTATAGAGCTTGGGCTGCGCTATTTGAAATACGTGCCTCGAACGGCGATCAAGTCTCAAGCACTTGTGGATTTCATCAATGATTGGACGGAGCTACAAGCACCTGAAGAAAAACCGGATCACACCTATTGGACTATTCATTTTGATGGGTCCAGGCAATTGGAGGGCTCGGGGGCTGGAGTCGTATTAACTTCCCCACAAGGTGATAAGTTCTGTTATATTCTCCGCAATGTTCCTTGTACTAACAATGCAGCTGAGTATGAAGCTTTACTTCATGGTCTCCGGATGGCTAAGGAGATGAATCTCAGCGAGTCAAGTGCTTGATGACTCGGACACGGTGGCCCAACAAGTATGCGGTACTTGGGATTCTAAGGACCCGCTCATGGCAGCATACCGTCGTGAGGTGGATATCATTGCAGGACACTTCAAGGGTTATCAGGTGGATCATGTGGACAGACGGAGGAACGAAGCGGTAGACGCTTTAAGCCGGCTGGGCTCTCATTGTAAACCGGTCCCGCCTAATGTCTTCTTAGATGTCCTGCATAACCCGTCGGTAAAGCTCCCTGGCGAAGAGGATTTGGCTATTCCTGATCCGGAGGCTCAGTTGGTGGCGGCTCTGCATGTCATTCCGGATTGGACGGTTCCTTATCTTGCGTACATGAACCGGGGCGAGTTACCATAGGATGAGACGCTGGCCAGACAGATAATCCGGCGATCCAAGTCCATGACTATTGTCAATGGTGAGTTGCATCATTGCAGTGTTTCAGGAGCGTTTCAACGTTGTGTATCGCCAGAGGAAGGTTGTGAGATCTTGCGCGAAATCCACGAAGGAGATTGTGGTCACCACGCGGTTCAAAATCTCTGGTGGCTAAGGCGTTTAAATCACGGTTTCTATTGGTTGTTGCTCATGCTGATGCGGAGGACCTGGTTAGGCGATGTGGCGGCTGTCGAAGTTCTCAAAGGCGCTCATGTGCGGCTCAAGAATTGAGATGATTCCAATTACTTGGCCGTTTGCCACTTGGGGGCTGGATATGGTCGAGCCTTTCAAAAGGTCCAAGGACAAGAAGACCCACCTTTTTTGGTGGCGGTTGACAAATTTACAAAGTGGGTAGAAGTGGAGCCCGTCAGCAAGTTTGATGCAGCCACGTCGGTTCAATTCATTAAGAAGGTGATTTTCCGGTTTGGCTTTCCACACAATATCATCACTGATAATGGTACCAATCTGTCTAAGGGTGCTATGAAGGAGTTCCGTGAATGTGAGCACATCCGGCAGCGTTTCACGATGGCTCACCCACAGTCCAATGGCCAAGTAGAGAGCTAACCAGGAGATCTTACGAGGCATCAAACCCGGCTTATGGTTCCTTTACAGCGGACGCGGGTTGTTGGGTTGAGAAGTTACCATCGTGTTATGGAGCATCAACACTACACCCAACAGATCGACAGGATACACGCCGTTTTCATGGTCTCTGGAGCGAGGCTGTTCTCCCCAGTGATATCCGTCATGACTCACCTCGTGTAGTAGCTTATGTTGAAGCGGACAACGAGGTAGCTCGGCAAGACACTTTGGACCTGTTGGATGAAGAGCGTGACATTGTAGCTGCCCGTTCGGCGATTTACCAGCAGGATCTTCGTCGCTATCACAGCCGCCGAGTTAGAACCAGAACCTTTCAAGAAGGAGATTTGGTGCTCGGCTCATTCAAGACCGGTGATATGCACAAGCTATCCCCACCTTGGGAAGGACCTTTCGTGGTCACCAAGAATCTACACAACGGATCGTACTATCTGATTGATATTCGAGAGCATAAAGACTCACGTACATCAGAGGAGGAGACCAACAGGCCGTGGAACACAGCTCATCTTCGGCCCTACTATACTTAAGCCATAGGCTTTACTTATGTACATATTATGACAATGTATATATTATGATCAATACAATAAACCGGAGCCTTAGCTAAAGCGGGGTCTCTGTTATTTTTTAAATCATGAGTGGTTACACGGAGTTTTTTATCTTAAAGCGGTCTTCGGTTTACCCCTTGAGTTAGCTTTTAATAAAGCTTTATATTATGTCACTTGGGGGATTGGTCGTGTCCGAACCAATGCAACACCTTTTGACAGGCGAAAGCCACGAGATCACTTGGGGACTTGGTCACGTCTGAACCAGTCACGCCTCTTGGTCGGCCTAAGGCTACAGAATCACTTGGGGGCTTGGTCGAACCCGAACCATCGCTACACCTCTTGATCGGCATAACGCCACTACATCATTTGGGGACCTGGCTGACATGAACTATAGCTACGCCTATTGGGAGCTTGGTCGTGTCCGACCTTGGTAATGCCACTTGATCGGCTCAAATAGCCTCTTTTCGCAAAAGATTTTGTCCTTGCTTTTTCTTGCAATTTGTTTGCTTTTTTCTGTTGTTGTGTTTTTAAACCGACAACTGTTAAACTGATTCGACTGTCAATTGGCGGGACACGGTTTGTTTTTCATCCGGAGACACTTTTGCCCGGTTTGATTTTTTGATAAACATCGTATTATGGAGTAACACCGGTGTTCATCTTAACCCGGAACGGTTTACCTGGTAAACCGACCCTATATATACATGAGCTGTTTTTCTCCTTCAGCAGAGCGGGTTTCTTACAACTCCGCTTCAAAATTGGCACAACCAACTTCATGCCCTACGATGGCAGGTATCATATATTCCCATATTTTATCATATGTTTAATCTAAAGTATTATCTTTAGTTTCATATAGATGGATATGATGACCCGCCTAGTGGTACACCCACAATGGCGTTTTAAGTTTTTTGCTGCAGACAACAGTTTAAGGTTGATGATTCAACAAAAGCATAAGTTGCAGTAAATATGCACGAAGGCATATCAACACAAAGTGTGGCAGCTAGTCTATTACAAGGCAACACGGTGCCCAGATAAGATAATTGTTTTTTGGCATAACATCATGAAGCAGTAATGTAAACCGGGCTCCGGTTTATGCTTGATCGCCAGCTTGACCTGATGGTTGCGGGTCATCCTGCGCCGCTTCAACTTCTAATTCCCTACCGGCGGCTGAAATCAACAGTTGTCGATCGATTCCCATTAATGCTTGGAATACGGCTTCATCATTGATCAGCAGCAGCGGTTCAATATCGGGGCGTAAGTATGCTTCTGGATTGGCGGTATAAAGTTCTCCGCTTCAGGAATCGGTGCAGACACTCGTTTATTTTCTCCATCATATTGGGCTTGATAGTGAGACAAATTTGCCTCTTCAACCAGCTGACAAGCCAAAGGGCGCACTTCCCGGTTTATAGCTCGAAGATCTTCTTCGCTGAATTCCGTCCCGTCTTCCTTCAAGATTGGGAAGCCTTGGGCCGCTTCAACATGATCAAAATCTGGCACCCACGCTTTGGCCCGGATTAAGGCATTTATGGCACCGGTTCTGGCAGCAGATTTGTTTAATTCTTCAAACCGGGTAGGAAGCATTGACAACCTTTCCAGGGTGTCTTGAATCAAGGTCGGGGCCGGGTTGTTGTGAGAAGCGGTGCTGATGATCCGTTGCGCACCAGTATATAGTTGCTCTATCAGTGTATAAGAGGCTTTCAATTTCTTCCGCACATCTGATCCCAAGTGGCCAATGCGTGTCCCTATATCATTCAAAGTGTTAATAAACCGGCAATTACATGAGAAAGCTTCGTTATGTCAGACATCAAAAAAGGCTTACCAAAGACAACGGCGGTCATGGCATGCACTTGCCGCTTTACACTAGACAGTTCATCCACCACCGTTTAAGGGCAGCTTCAGCATTTTCTGCCCGTTGAGTTAAAGCGGCCTTTTCAGTGGCCCAATCCGCCCGCTCCTTGTTGAAGCCCTCCTTAAGCTTTTCCATGATGCTTAAAGCGCTGGTTAATTCATTTTTTGCCTTGGAGGTTTCAATTTGCTGGGATTTCAGGTTTTCTTGAAGATCAGCATTTGACTATCTTTCTTGTTCACATCAGCCTACATACAGATAATCATATGATAAGGATTAAGATGCAGAGTTGAAGTACCAACCCCATAACAAGTTATGACCTTGGTACTTGGGGGCTAATGCATATTTGCTTCTTATCCTACAAATTATATAAAGTCCCAAGCTCAATACAAGTATTCAACTTGGCACTTGGGGGCTAATGCCTATTTGCTCTGTCCTTGAGTAATGCTGGAATTCTTATGTTATACAAGTCCCGGTTTAACTACGTTAAGTTGAACCGGCCCTTGGGGGCTACTCTCCCAAAAGCATAGCCTTGCTCAGAATTATATTGGGAAGTCCCGGTTTAAGTTCACATTTTAAACCGTCACTTGGGGGCTATTAGAGTTGACAGATTGAAATATACAAGACAGAAGGGAGTTATGGAGTTTACCTCATATTTGTCCTTCATCATGTTCACCAGACCGGCTTCATAATCACGGCTGGTATATAACCGATTCAGATAACGGAATGAAGATCTTAATGGATTCAAAGCGGCATAAGTTGCCAAATCGGCATTCCATTTGCCTTTACCAAAGCGATAAATTCATCTTTGGCGGTGTGTTTGGACAAGGCAGCAGGATTACGGCTCGGAATGGCCAAAGCCGATAATCACAACATCGTCATCCTTGGCTTTGCGGTTCACCTTTAGGGTCGCGGTTTATCAAATGCCTTTGGTGGACTCGCTGTCTTGTCAGTTTGAGCAGGACTTGTGGGTTGATTTGAAGGACCAGTGGTATCAACATGTGTCTCTTCAATGGCAGCGTCATGATCTTGCAATGGTGGGCCAGTCAGTATATCATCCTGGATGTCTTCCTCAGGGTTTTGTATTGGGGTCGGTTCACCAACATCGTCTTCTGCCGCTTTATCCAGGCGAGCTTTCTTGCTTGGCCTAGGCTTGGCTCTGAAAGGAAAAGGACACATCAGTCCTATGAACATTGAAAGTGGTATACCAAACAGCATTGTCAGGAATATGGCTCACCCAAGCACTGTCTTGAGCGGTGGAAGTTGGGTGCCTGTCGACTCGCCAGAGGAAGAATGAGAAGTAACCTGATAATCGGAGTCAGATGGATTAAGAGGTTGATGAAAGCAACCCGCTTTAGGATAATCATCGACGAAACAGTTAGAGACCTCTGAACGGCGTTTCCGAACCGGACTGTTTGGTAAACCGGTGGAGGTGACTACCTGGCCGCTGTGCCGGGTTGCGCCATGAGCTTCATGCTGTTGTGTCTTCATAAGAAAGTTTCAATCCAAGTAAGCAAGAGGATGAGAAAATTTAACTTTCCGGTTTGCCCGACAGATTTTTACTGAAGGTAAAGGGTTTGAATTGGAAGAAAGGGCGATTACCTCTACAACATCAGCATGACTAGCTTCAGCACCATCCTGGGAATAATCATTATCAATAAGGTGTGTAAAAAATAGACCAAGTGAGTCAAGTTCTACCACAAGGTCCGGATTACCCACATCATCATCAGCTGGTGGATCGGAGGAGGCAGTGGTTTTCTTTCTATAAGCTGGTTTCTTCACAACTTTGGTCTTGGGCCGGGTTATTGCCATCGGTTTCTCTTGTGGAGTATTCCTGCTCCAAAATGGATCATCACCCTGTTTGAAAGATGTTAATATCAACAAAGAGTATTTAACATAGTCAGATTCTATAAAGGCATAAGATATGAGTCGTACAGCTGGCGGTTTGTTAATAGCAGAAAAGGGAGCCAGGCGGTTTGGGCGCAAGCAACTTCGGTTCGTTTAACATCCTCTTAACAGCCTCGATAACTTCATCGTCATCGGTTGGATCTCAATATGCCGTGAGGGTCTTTCACATCTTACGTGTATTTGCACATCAAACGGAGCGTAGGCTCGAGGCGATATACTCGAGGATATCCAGCAGCGAGCAAGATCAACTCCTGTCAACCCGTTGGCCATGAAGGCCGGAGCTTGGATAGTCGAGGGCATATTTGCTTCTTTCCTAGCGTCGATCTGTGAGGAGAGGGTGTGTGTTGCTTAGCCGTTCGGATGGTAACCCGGTAAAGGATTTTGTCCCTCAGGAGATGTATCTTTGCAGTAAAACCATGTTGAGTTCCACTCTTTGGGATGGCTATGCAGTTTGGCGTGAGGGTAAGTAACCTCTTTCCGCTTTTGAATCGCCACACCACCCAACTTCGGTGTTGGGACCGTCGAGAAAATTCAGTCTGGCGGTTTAGATGGAAGCAATCTACGAACAATTCAAGCTGTGGGCTCCTCTGAAAGAACACCTCACGAGCACTTGAAAATGGCAGATATTGGTAATGGAGTTGGGGCCAATATCTTGTGGGCCTTGATTGAAAGTTGGCCAAGACATCCCGATAAAACTTTGAACCGGGCGGACTGAAGCCCCGGGCTAAGTGGTCAGCAAAAACAACAACTTCTCCGTCCTTGGGTTCTGGGGAACTTTCGGGGCCAGGGACCCTCCAGTGAATGTCGTCTTTTTTGCTTAAAGCGCCGGTGCAGACTAAGTTATCCAGCTGAGTTTGATCCTCGAGAAGGAACCAGTTGCACTCATACACTGCTTGGCCATGATGCAATCTGCAAAGGCGATAATACCGTTCAAGAATATATTGGAAGGCTATATATTGATACATTCATTTGTTAAACCGGAAGAAGTTGCTTATAAACCGGAGTTAGGCAAAGTGGCAATACATAACCGGAAAACCTTGGCGGTTCAACAAGGGGACTAATGGTATATGCCGAGTTGTCAATTTTTCTACAAAGTTAAACGCTTTGATGCGAAACATGGATGAATCAAGCATGGATGTGCGAAAACAGGTTTCACGAAAACTTATTACAGTTTTGGATCTGGAGCATATTCAGAAAAGAAATAGATATTCAAGGTATAAAAGCGGAGCGATACTGAATCAACAAGCAAGGGCGAGGAGATCTAAGACCTTGAGATGCGCGGTGACAAGCGGATGCTAAAAAATACCGCTTCTGTGAGAACAAGGATTCACAGACTTAACTGAAAGTTATCGTATGAGCAAGAAACAAGCGATGAACACCGAAGAACATGGAAACCCTAAGTACAGATCTATGGTGAAAAGATAAAAGATTTACAGGAGCGGAGGAAGAAGCGGAAGGTCGCCGCGATGCTCTGGTACGTTCAGGGTGATGCAGCGGCCAAGGTTGGTGCAGAGGTTGACGGCGGCGGCGGAGCTCCGAAGCTGGGCGGCGCGAGGAAGACGAAGCAGAGGGGCACGAAGGGAAAAAAAAGAAATGACCCTTCGGTCTATTTATAAAGGCAAGAGATATGTGTGTCAGACGCGAAAATCAAGGAGCCGCAGTTCTTTATGACAGATGACGTCAAGCCGGTTCACCACAATCTGAGAAGATGACGTCACGGCGGTTCAATCAAGAAGATGTTGAAGATGAAGTTTCTTACTAAGGATTGACATGAACCTGTTCAAATCAATCTGGGGCCTAATGTTGGGGATATTACTACTGGGCGTAAACCGGCTAGGAGAGGCCGGGTTAACTTCATCAGCAGTCAAGTATGCTTGAAGCCCGTGAGGATATTCTATAAGGGCCCAAGGCCCAGAACCGGTTTAGGGCTTGTAGCCGTAAACCGGCATTAGTATGTAACTTGTGTTGTAAGTTAGAAATACTAGAGACCGAACCGGACACGTCTATGAGCCGGTCTCGGGACTCTGCAAACCGGCAGGCGTCACCCATGTATATAAGGGGCGACCGGCGGCGATCGAGACAACAAACAACAACTCGAGACTTAGGCGAAGCTTGTTTGTTCCCTAGTCATCGAAACCCCCATCAATTCCATCACAACTAGACGTAGGCTTTTACCTTCATTGAAGGGGCCGAACTAGTATAAACTCTTTTGCGTCCTTGTGTCCGCTTTAACCCCTTTAAGCTAACCCATAGCGATGGCTCCACGACTAAGTCCTTTCATGAGGACATCTACCGTGAGAAAACCACGACATCTCCGAAGCAAGGAAAAGGGACTACATCGACAAGAAGCTTTCCGCACATAAAGAGGAGCAAGATGCAAGGATGGAGGATATTAGAGCCTTGATCAAGTCTTCTTCCCCTTCGTCATCTTCAAGGCGGCGACGTTCAAGTCACAAGTCTTCGGAGCGCCCAAGCGATGCAAGCGCAAGTCGTCCACGTCCACATCTCCATGACGACCACCATCATGTTCGTGATCCACATCGTCATGAAGGGAAAGTCACCTCCAAGCATCATGTGCACGACGACGACGAACGACATCTACTACGAGCTCAAGCACGACAACGATATCATCATCATGAAGATGCTCCACAAGCGCAAGTGCACAAGTCCCAACAAGCCCTACTTCACGCCAAGTCGACGCTTCATGAGCACAAAAGAAGACCGCGAGACGACCACCACCAAGACGGCGCTACGACTACAAAAACCACTTTGGCATCTTCGCCAAGTGCTATCAAGGCATCTTCGCCTTTGGACGTACGACATCTTTGCCTACTTCCCACGAGTATGCCTACAACGACTTCATCAAGTCCAAGGCGACTACCTACGAGCGAGGGTGACACTTCCATCTTCGGAAGCCCCCCAAGGAAGATGGCCGAGCATGGGAAACTCCCTTCGGTCATGGAGACGAGTTACGAGGTGCCACATCATATGGGCCTCCAACACCAAGACGGTGAAAAAACGGTCGAGCAAGGGCCATCCCCTTCGACCACGGCGACGAGCGCGAATCTCTTCTACAACATGAAAACGGCGCCCATATTGGAATCATACTCTGAGTCAAGCTACGCGACCGTGCATGGAGACATTTGCACCTACACCTCTCCGACACCCACATATGTTGAGCTGCCCCATTTTCCATGTGAGGAGAGCCACCACCCCATGAGTGAGATGAGTGACTCCACCATATGTGACATTGAGAGCATTTTCTATGAGAGGATGAGTGTGACCACCACTAGCCCCACACATGAGAGCATGCCACACATCCTATGTGAGGTTGAGCGCCATTTGAGTGACTACACCAACCATATGAGTGAGAGCATCCTTGAGGGAGTGAGTGAGCCACAACACTTAGCGAGTGAGATAGTTGACACGGCACGTGAGGCCACTTTGATTTCTAACGACTTAACCTCTACTCCTAGTGTGTGTTTTTCTTTGGTGCTAGGTCTCCTACATGACGACATGCCTACCCTCGACGAGTACATCCCTCCAATGGGAAAAACGATGGCCATGGTGGATGATGATGCACCCCCCACATGGTTCCATCAAGATGAAGATGACAACGAGATGATCTTCAACACCTCACTTACAACACATGAGCGACGCTCCAAAGGTTACATAGGTGACGGTGCTTCTCTTGTCCCACTAGTGGACGCTCTTGACATTGATTGCTCCCATGATGTTGACCCACCTATTCCCATGCTTCATGCTAGTGAGACTTCTTCATGCCTTGACTTACCTATTTATGATAAATATGATGATGAGCATGTTGAATTGCCTAGTTGTGATGCTATGGTCCATAGGATATCATGTGAAAATTCTTTTGGTCATATCATGTTTGACAATCCATTGAACTTGTCATATGCTATGAGTGAGATCTCCCATATTGCATCATTTCAATCTCAACATAGTAACTATGCATGCCCCATTAAAATCAACCCCCTTTGCACTTATGGCATAGATGATGGTCATTGGCTTTTGTTTTTGATGTGATGATATTGCCATGCTTCCTTTACATGATTTTCGCAATTCATCTACTATTCCATGCCATGATCACATTGTACCAAATATGCATTGTTTTGGATGTTGTCAATATTCTCCACGTGATGTTTCTACTCTTGCTCATGAGGAGACCCCCATAGTTTCCTCATACATATTAGGATATTTTGATGCATCTCATACTTTGCATGATTCCCATAATTGCGTGAACCATATGCATTCCATGAATAACAATGCTCTACATATTTCTCATGATGCATTACACAATTTGAGTCTCCATTATGCTATACATAACAACAAACCTATCATGATGGATGACACGTTTCTATATCACGCATCTCATTTATTTGAGCATTGGCTTTTTTGTACTAACCGACACATGCATGTGCGCATCATGATGGATGATGTGTAGATCTACTGATCTACCACGAACACACAATTTTCCCTTTGTCTTTGTTTTGTGTAGGTACCCACATACACTCGTCAACTTCTAAATACCATGAGTTGACGAAACGAGCTCTTGAGAGCAATGATGACTTGGGATCCCGTGGACTTTCATTCCCACCATTACTTTTGCGCAAGGACTACGCGCATCTCTTTTACTTGTCTCTCACACGGCTATGGGCTATTTACCACTTGTCACCTTATGCCCATTTTCCCGTGTTCACTTTGCATGTTATTTTTACACCTATGCCTTTTCCATGCAATTGTGACCCTTGCTTGCGTCTACCCATGATTCACCCTTATGATAATTCTATGTGTATTTGCATGCTTGGTGGAGATACTAGTAGCTAGTGCCATGATTTCTTTGTGCCCCATGCTATTGATGCTTGTTGTGTTGAGAGAGTCATGATGCCCCGTTGCTACCTACATATGGCTTCTCACCAATACATTCATGCTATTGTCCTCATATCTTCCTTTCATGTTTGTGCTATGTCATGTGAATTACTCATGCCCACTATTTGCACACATGACATGATTGCCATGATTCCCTCTAGTATGTTGCATCTTCGCACTACTAGCTTGCTTGACTTGATCTTTATGATTGCTTGCTATTTTGCATCACCCATGTTCCACTATTACTCGCTTTATTGGGTTGATGACATATATGTTCATGCCTCTCACATGGTATATCTTGATCATTGTCTCTTGTGTCCATTAGTTGCCTCTCTCATATCCACTTATATTGAGTGCAACCATACTATGCTTAGTGATCTTGGAGACTTTGACACTTTACTTGTGATGCATGATTGATTACTTGAGCCTCTTGTATTTGGTTGTTCTTGCATCGTATGCCTCCATACTATGAAATGCTCCCTTGTCCTTTCTTATGATGAGCATGATGCATACACTTGTTGGGTATCTTACCACACGAATGATAGGTTTTGCACTTCCGCTAACCTCATTTGTTTTTCCGAGTGTTTGTCATGTTCTTTCATTTTGAAGGATTCACAAGGCGGTACAATAAAAAGAAATTTTGGTTATGTGAAGGCGTACATGATGTGCAACACCAACATTTGCGAGAATCTCCTAAAGGTGAACTCCTTCCCTTTGAGCCATCTTCAAATATGCATATGGGATGGGCCATACTTTCATTGTTGTTTCCTTCTTCTTGTCTACATGATACATATATTGGATGGAGGACCGACATTGGAGATGGACCCTATGGACCTTCAAGTTGAGGAGTGCCACGACATTGAGCTATGGTACAACACCACCCATGACAAATTTGCACCCTATGCATGGATTGACACACATTATGATTTTCTTGTTGCACCTATTCCCATGTCATCCATGATATATGAGCTTGTGCATTTTCTTAGCAAATTTGTTGTGATCTTTCTTGATGGCATATTCATACATCGTGATCATATTGCCTACCATCAATTGCATGATAACATAATCATATTGAGCATCCATTGCCATATTCATGCTATTGATAAACCGTCTCACTATGACATCATTTTGCACCGTGGTTGCAATGATCATATTAAAAACACATTTGTGTGCACAATGATTGCATTTCCTCCCATGAATGCTTTGCATCTCATTCTAGATCATCTTGATAAGCTTCATGCACTTTGTCACGACCAATCTTGCCGCACGAACTCATTCTTACATGATGGACACTTTGTGTGCGCTAACCATTGTATTCCCGAGTGTTGCTTGTGTTTGCTCTTTTTGCATGTCTATCTCTCCATGACACCTTGGACTACTTGGATTGCGCCATGTCTTCAACCGTCCAACTACAAGTCCGTCTACGACAACCGTTTCCATGGTGATGAGGATCACGATCTGAGGTCGGATCTTTCCCAAGAGAGGGGATATGATGCAGAGCATCCCACGTTCATCCCCATGTACACTCCGACTACTCTCCAAGCCCCAAGAGGACATACGACGAGACCTCGACCATACGCCATAGGGCACAAGGTGAACTCAATCCTCTTTGAACCGTCACTTTCCACATGTGAGACATGGCTACTACCTCATGCATGGACCTTGCATACACTCAGGTACAACCGAGACGACCATGGAGGATCCAAGGACCAAGGCCAAGCATGGAAGAGGAGAAGGAAGAAGAAGCAGGGACAAGCTTCTGGAAAGCTTGGACCTTCCGGCCTGCCCGGAACTTCCGGCCTGCCTGGAACTTCTGGCCCCCGGACCTTCCGGCCTGCCCGGAACCTTCGGCCCCCGGAGTCCAGACCAGCCTCGAGCGCACCAACTCTCTGGATAGCCCGGAACCCAGCCGGAACCTGCCCGGAACTTCCGGAGCCCGGAACTTTCGGCCTGCCTGCGTGCAAAGACTCGGGCCGAAGCCCATGTAACCCTTTCCTACTTACCCCTTCGTGGCTTAGACTATAAATAGACCACCCCCTCCTCCTAGTTAGGGTTAGCAATGGATTAGCTCATATTTTGTGTGAGAGCCTTGCTCATCCACTTGGTTACTTCTCCTCGGAGCTCACGACCTCTTCGGAGAAGATCCCCCAAGCGGATTCAAGACCCCTTCAAGGGAAGACAATCAAGACCTCCTCACGGAGAAGAATCGGTTACCTCTTGTATCGTCCTTTGTTGGATTTGGACCGTGTGATCTCTATGTGTTCTTGGAACTAGCGCATGTGTAATCGAATCTTGTTGGTTTGAGTGATTCTCTTGTGTTTTCCCCCGTGATTTTCCTCGTGCTCTTCCGCTCGTTCTGCGTGTTCCTCGTAGGGATCCTCTCCCGTGAAAGATCGTCACCATAGGGTTCCGCCCTACATTAGTGGGTTTGACTCCCACCACACGTGTGGGCGTTAGCGTTGTCCTATATATATAGGATGGGTCTATTCTAATAACATCCCTTAAGACCTTATTCTGCTAACACTATGCTTATTCTGCTAACACCTCCCACCCACCCATAGCTACAAACTAACCCACCCATAAAAAGGCTACAAACTAACCCGACGGACCTGCCTGGGTAAAAAAACACCACCCATCTTATCATGTACCTCCCACCCTGTCGCCACGCCGCCTCCCTCCCTGCGTTGCCCCTCTCCCGCGCGCCGCGCCGCTTCCCTCCACACGCTGTAGTGCCGCCTCCCTCCCCGAGCCATCGGGCCGCCCCCTCCCGCCCCGCGCCGCTTCCCTTCTCGCGCCACCACTCGCGTCGCCACGCCGCCTCACTCCTCCACCGGCCACCACCACGCACCACACTCGTCGGCCGCCTCGCCCCATCCAGCGCGCCACTGCGCACCACAAATCACCGGCCGCCCCCGCCGGAACCAGCGAGCCGCTTCGCACACCGACGACCGCCACCCCACCCCATCCATCGCGCCGCCTCGACCGGATCCGTCGGGCGCCGAATCCGCACCGGCGGGCGGATGAGCCGCCTCCCCTGCACCAGTGCATCCGGATCCGGCCGGGCTGCCCCCGCGATTGCCTGCCTCGGCGGCCACGGCCCCGCCCCGCAACGGCCGGCCTTGCTCCCTACGTCGAGCCCCTACCTCGTCGGCTAGTTGTGCAGGCGTCCCTGCGAGGTTCCCAGCCGCTCGATGATACGTCTCCAACGTATCTATAATTTTTTATTGTTCCATGCTATTATATTACCCATTTTGGATGTTTATGGGCTTTACCATTTTTGGGACTAACCTACTAACCGGAGGCCCAGCCCATATTGCTGTTTTTTTGCCTATTTCAGTATTTCGAAGAAAAGGAATATCAAACAGAATTTGTCGTGGAATTGTCACGGCAGATGTTCTCTTGCAAGGACTTAGTTGTGGAGCCATCGCAACTAGGAAGCTTAAAGGGGTTAATCGGGACAAAGGACATGAGAGAGTTATACTAGTTCGGCCCCTTACGGTGAAGGTAAGGCCTACGTCTAGTTGGGTTGATATTGCTAGGGTTTCGATGACCAGGGAGCGAGATACGCTATGCCCAGTTCTCGAGGAGTTGTTTCTTGCCCTAAGCCGCCAGCGGGTCGTCCCCTTATATACACGGGATCGCCTGCGACCTCTGAGTCCCGCGGCTCATAAACAGTGTCCGGCTCGGTGACTAGTTAACTCTACCTTATGAAACAAGTCATGCCATTACGGCGGTTTACTACTACGGGCCTTAAGTCGCCTGTGGGCTTTTAGACCCTTTATTGAACCGCCATCTTCATGCTTGGTCTTGGGCTTCTTCTGATGAATCCTTCTTTGCGTAACCCGGCCCCTCACGGGCGGCTTACGCAAATAGTTATATCCCCAACATTAGGCCCAGATTGATTTGAACCGGTTCATGTCAATCTTAAAATATCTTAATAAACAAGCCTTTCTATCTCCTGTCTGTGCAAAGGTTATAACACGCCGTGATGTCATCTTCTGGATCCGTGATAACCCGTCGTGACGTCATCTTCCATTAAATTCTTTTTTTTATTTTGTCATATCTTGCACATATCTCTTTCTTTACTGACCATCCCGAAAACCGAGGCGTCGGAGCCGTTGGATAATGATACCTTGGCTCCTCGTTTCTCGCGCCTTCCCAGTCAACCTCTCCTTATAAATAGGCATGACCTAGGTCTTTCCATTCTCCCTCCTTCGGTCGTCTTCCTCCTTTCACTGTTTCGCCGCAGCACGAGCTCCGCCGCCGCCGAGCTCCTTGTCTTCTCCAACTCAGGCCGCTGCATCAACCTGTCTTGACTAGAGAAACGCGACGAACCTTTGCCGCAGTCCTGCATCTGTAAGTCCGTTTCCTTTCCTTTCCTGCCTTAGATCTGCATTACAGCTTCTCGAGTTCGTCAGTGTTCGTCGCCGCCCGTTGCAAACCCTTGATAGATTTCACCTCCGATGCCTTTTTCTGATCGTCAAATAGTGTAGAACTGCTGCGGCGACTGTTTCGCACCCATTTCGAATGCAAATAGGTCCCTTTTATTTTGTTCCAGGGCTTCCTTCAAGCGTATGAGCTTCTCTGCACCAATTTTAGGTTTAGAAATTTTTCTTTTCAGAGCGACCATTTGATCCAAAACAATAACTGCAGTTTGCGAAACCTGTTTGTTCCATACTTAGCCAAAAAACTGCATCTGTTAGATCGGTTTTAATCACGGCAGTATGTATAACTGGCTTAAAAAGACAACACTGATTGTCAGCCTTGCTTGCTTCCGGCGACTTAAGATAATTAAACCGCTTCGATACTGAACGGTTTAAGCATCATCGCACAACTAGCCATATGTCATTAGGCCCCATCTTAAGCCGCCATCTTGAATAGACTTAAAATATTTTCTTCCGGGTTAAAGTTGAACCGAAAATTCTTATTTTGTCATAGGCTTCCACTTGCATAATGGCACCTAAGGCTCCCAAAGCTCCTATGACCTGTAACTGGGTCAAGTCCACTGGTACGGAAAGCACTTTGTCTGAGTTCGTTAAGACCGGCCATCTACCCGAGAAGGAGGTCATGTCTTATCGTGCTCGACCCGTCAGAGGAGAAACCTCAACCCAAGGAGGGGGAAGTGATCATGTTTACTGATCATATGAGCGGGGGATTTGCTCCACCCGGTTCAAAATTCTTCAGGGATGTTTTGCAATTTTTTGACCTCAGACCTCAAGACATCGGGCCCAATTCCGTGTCAAATATTTGCAACTTCAAGTCTTCGTGAGGTGTACCTTGGAGAAGAGCCCAACTTACTTTTGTTCAGAGAATTGTTTTACTTAAACCGCAGAATGAGCGTGCTAACGGGCCCGGTCTGGAACTTGGCGGCATCTCAATTCAGCGGCGAGAGACGCCTTTTCCTTATCTTTGAACTACCAAGCCACCCAAAGGATTGGAACCAGACGTGGTTCTACTGCCAGGACACTTCTCCGGCTGATGAAAACCCGCTGCCCGACTTTCGTGCTCTGCGCCTTGAATCCAATCATCCGTTGCCATACAAGCTAACATCTGTTGAACGTCTACCACTTGCTCCCACTATCAAGAAAATCAAATCTCTCTTTGGGAACGGCTTAGATGGCATCGACTTGGTCTGAGTCTGGATTTCTTGGCGGGTGATTCTGTTAAGCCGCCGCCCCAACTTAATGTGCACTTACTCAGGCGAGAAGGATGACCCACTGCGTCATAGTCCTGACGACTTACCAGATGACATGGTTGAAGCCACGACTCAATCTTTATTGAAAGAGGGCTCGGTGGTTAGTAATGCCTTCGGCTTACTTCCTTTCTGCAAGAAGAACCCGACCCCTGCAGTAAGTCATTATCCTCAATAATTACCTTTATTGTATTATATCTTGTTTTTTACTCATAACCCTGTGTTAATATTTACAGGTAGATGACAACTTCTGGAAGGTCAAATATGACCATGAGGCTGCCAAACAAGCCAGAGCGGCCAAGAGAGCCGAGAGAAAAGCCGCCAAGACAGGAACTTCAAGGAAGAAGAAGCCAAGCGCTTCAGATATGTTAAAACTGGATGATACTGATGAAGATGAAGAAGAGGTAACTCTTAACTCCACTGGCTCTTTTATCATCACCTTATTGACATTAATTCCTTTCAGGAGGACACGGGAAACAGCCAAGCCGTTGAGGAAGAGGTAACTATAATCTCCTCCGACTCCGAGCCTTTGCCGCGGCAGAAAATCCGAAGAGTGACCTGGAAAGTAAGTTTTTCACATCCTTTAGCTTACCAAGATCCTCAATTTCTTTTGAAGCGACAGATTTATGAGAGCCGGAGGCCGACCCGGACAAGCAAAGACATGGAACTCTCCTCCGGCTTACCTGATGTGACCAGGAAACGCAGGCCTGAGGTTATCTCCGACTTACATCCTCTTTTACCTTTGGCGGGTTTCATTCGTCAACCTCTCAATTCATCTGACTCCAACTATCAGGATACTTCACCTTCATCTGGCGAGTCTATGCAATCAAATATGCCGGCTTTCAAAACTGCACCAGGGTAATGACCACTTACTTACCTTATGTTTACCTTACTCATACTGTTGTATTAATTCCTCTGACTTGTCCACAGTGTACAAGTAAAACCCAGTAAGAGGGCAAAGAAGACTAAACCGTCCAAAGAAAGCGGTTGTGGCGAACGAAGCTTGGGCGGCCGCTCCCGATGTCTCGCCCACGAGCATTATCGAACCATCTCATGCGTTCAGCGCCAACCTCGACCCGCCTTGACCGAACAAGCCTCGACGGCTCTGTCAACCCGGAGATTCCTAGCCGCCAAGGCAGATGACCGGAAGTTGAGATCACCAAGACTCAGTTTATTGAACCGGGACAGCCCACTGTTCTTGCCAAGTGCTCTGCCAAAGAGGAACTTTTGGAGCGCCGAAAGGCTAAGCTGGACATTACCGATTACACTCATCTGAGCATTGGAGAGATTGTCTCCGGCTACATACGCCAAGTGCACAACAGTCGTGACCTGGAGACTGACATGTTGAAACAAATCCATAAAAAATCTGAGGTATCACTTTTGTTACTTTTCCTTGTTCATACTTCATCAGTACCAGCCCCAAGTCTACTGCTTATAAAAAATATGTTGTAGACTTAGAATCTGCTTATCATTATCAAACATCCGGCTTATCTCAAAGGCCGGCTATAGAACAAGATATTTAACCCGGTGTAATATAATACGTTTGAACTTGCAATACGCATTAGCCCCCAAGTGCCAAGTATCTTTGCTTGCAAAGTGCTTGGGACTTAACTTTCATGAACCGGAGTAGTGATACGTCTCCAACGTATCTATAATTTTTCATTGTTCCATGCTATTATATTACCTATTTTGAATGATTATGGGCTTTATTATATACTTTTATATTACTTTTGGGACTAACCTATTAACCGGAGGCCCAGCCCATATTGCTGTTTTATTGCCTGTTTGATATTTGAAGGAAAGGAATATCAAGCGGAGTCCAAACGGAATGAAACCTTGACAGCGTGTTTTTGGAAGATTATCATCACGGAGGCTTGGAGATCAAGTCGGAAGATCCTCGAGGAGCCCAGGAGATGGGGCGTGCCCCCCTGTGGCGCGACCCCTGTCTTGTGGACCCCTCGAGCACCTCCCGACCGACTTCTTTCGCCTATATAAGCCTACGTACCCTAAAAACATCGAATACAAAGATAGATCGGGAGTTCCGCCGCCGCAAGCCTCTGTAGCCACCAAAAACCTCTTGGGAGCCGTTCGGCACCTGCGGAGGGGGAATCCATCACCGTGGCCATCTTCATCATCCGGCGCTATCCATGACAAGGAGGAGTAGTTCACCCTCGGGGCCGAGGGTATGTACCAGTAGCTATGTGTTTGATCTCTCTCTCTCGTGTTCTCTCTATGGCACGATCTTGATGTATCGCGAGCTTTGCTATTATAGTTGGATCTTATGATGTTTCTCCCCCTCTACTCTCTTGTGATGAATTGAGTTTTCCTCTTGAAGTTATTGTTGGGAACGTAATAATTTCAAAAAATTTCCTACGCACACGCAAGACCATGGTGATGGCATAGCAACGAGAGGGGAGAGTATCCGTCCACGTACCCTCGTAGACCGAAAGCGGAAGCGTTATAACAACGCGGTTGATGTAGTCGACGTCTTCACGATCCGACCGATCCAAGCACCGAGCGTCATAGCGCCTCGAGTTCTGCACACGTTCAGCTCGATGGCGATCCCGGGCTCCGATCCAGCAAAGCGTCGGGGATGAGTTCCGTCAAGACGACGGCGTGGTGGCGATGATGATGCTCCACCGACGCAGGGCTTCGCCTAAGCTCCATGACGATATGACTTCATCGGCGCAGGGCTTCGCCTAAGCTCCATGACGATATGACGAAGTGGAATATGGTGGAGGGGGCACCGACACGGCTAAGGGCGATCCGTAGATCAACTTGTGTGTCATGGGGTGCCCCTGCCCCTCAGATATAAAGGAGCAAGGAGGAGGTGGCGGCCAAAGGAGGAGGCGCCAGGGGGAGTCCTACTCCCACCGGAGTAGGACTCCTCCTTTCCTAGTAGGAGTAGGAGAGAAGGAAGGGAAGAGAAGAAGGGGCGGCCCCTCCCTAGTCCAATTCGGACTAGGCCTTGGGGCGCGGCCTGCCCTAGGCAGCCCTCTCTCTTTCCCGCAGGGCCCAATAAGGCCCAATACTTCTCCCCGGCGAATTCCGTAACTCTCCGGTACTCGAAAAATACCGAATCATTCGAACCTTTCCGAACTCGAATATAGTCGTCCAATATATCGATCTTTACGTCTCGACCATTTCGAGACTCCTCGTCATGTCCCGATCTCATCCGGGACTCGAACTCCTTCGGTACATCAAAACTCATAAACTCATAATATAAGCATCATCGAAACCTTAAGCGTGCGGACCCTACGGGTTCGAGAACTATGTAGACATGACCTAGAACTATTCTTGGTCAATAACCAATAGCGGAACCTGGATGCCCATATTGGCTCCTACATATTCTACGAAGATCTTTATCGGTCAAACCGCATAACAACATACTTTGTTCCCTTTGTCATCGGTATGTTACTTGCCCGAGATTCGATCGTCGGTATCCAATACCTAGTTCAATCTCGTTACCGGCAAGTCTCTTTACTCGTTCCATAATACATCATCTCATAACTAACTCATTAGTTACAATGCTTGCAAGGCTTGGGTGATGAGTATTACCGAGAAGGCCCAGAGATACCTCTCCGACAATCGGAGTGACAAAACCTAATCTCGAAATACGCCAACCCAACATGTACCTTTGGAGACACCTGTAGTACTCCTTTATAATCACCCAGTTACGTTGTGACGTTTGGTAGCACCCAAAGTGTTCCTCCGATAAACGGGAGTTGCATAATCTCATAGTTACAGGAACATGTATAAAGTCATGAAGAAAGCAATAGCAACATACTAAACGATCATGTGCTAGGCTAACGGAATGGGTCATGTCAATTACATCATTCTCCTAATGATGTGATCCCGTTAATCAAATGACAACTCATGTCTATGGCTAGGAAACTTAACCATCTTTGATTCAACGAGCTAGTCAAGTAGAGGCATACTAGTGACACTATGTTTGTCTTTATGTATTCACACATGTATTATGTTTCCGGTTAATACAATTCTAGCATGAATAATAAACATTTATCATGAAATAAGGAAATAAATAATAACTTTATTATTGCCTCTAGGGCATATTTCCTTCAGTCTCCCACTTGCACTAGAGTCAATAATCTAGTTCACATCGCCATGTGATTTAACATCAATAGTTCACATCTATATGTGGTTAACACCCATAGTGCACATCGACATGTGACCAACACCCAAAGGGTTTACTAGAGTCAGTAATCTAGTTCACATCGCTATGTGATTAACACCCAAAGAGTACTAAGGTGTGATCATGTTTTGCTTGTGAGATAACTATAGTCAACGGGTCTATCACATTCAGAGCCGTAAGTATTTTGCAAATTTCTATGTCTACAATGCTCGCACGGAGCTACTCTAGCTAATTGCTCCCACTTTCAATATGTATCCAGATTGAGACTCGAGTCATCTAGATTAGTGTTAAAACTTGCATCGACGTAACCTTTACGACGAACCTTTTTTCACTTCCATAATCGAGAAACATATCCTTATTCTACTAAGGATAGTTTTGACCGCTGTCCATTGATCTAATCCTAGATCTCTATTGCACTCCTTGCCAATCTTAGTGGTAGGGTATGCAATAGATCAGTACACAACATGACATACTTTATAGAACCTATGGCTGATGCATAGGAATGACTTTCATTCTCTTTCTATCTTCTGCCGTGGTCGGGTTTTGAGTCTTACTCAATCTCACACCTTGTAACACAGGCAAGAACTCTTTCTTTGACTGTTCCATTTTGAACTACTTCAAAATCTTGTCAAGGTATGTATTCATTGAAAAACTTATCAAGCGTCTTGATCTATCTCTATAGATCTTGATGCTCAATATGTAAGCAGCTTCACCGAGGTCCTTCTTTGAAAAACTCCTTTCAAATACTCCTTTATGCTTTGCAGAATAATTCTACATCATTTCCGATCAACAATATGTCATTCACATATACTTATCGAAATGTTGTCGTGCTCCCACTCACTTTCTTGTAAATACAGGCTTCACCGCAAGTCTCAGATAAAACTATACGCTTTGATCAACTTATCAAAGTGTGTATTCCAACTCGAGATGCTTGCACCAGTCCATAGATGGATCATTTGAGCTTACACATTTTGTTAGCTCCTTTAGGATTGACAAAACCTTCTGGTTGCATCATATACAACTCTTCTTTAATAAATCCATTAAAGAATGTAGTTTTGACATCCATTTGCCAGATTTCATAAAATGTGGCAATTGCTAACATGATTCGGACAGACTTAAGCATCGCTACAGTTGAGTAAATCTCATTGTAGTCAACACCTTGAACTTGTCGAAAACCTTTCTGCGACAAGTTGAGCTTTGTAGATAGTAATACTACTATCAGCATCTGTCTTCCTCTTGAAGATCCATTTATATAATATGGCTTGCCGATCATCGGGCAACTCCATCAAAGTCCACACTTTGTTCTCATATATGGATCCCATCTCAGATTTCATGGTCTCAAACCATTTCATGAATCTGGGCTCATCATCGCTTCCTCATAGTTCGTAGGTTTCATCATGGTCTAGTAACATGACTTCTAGAATAAGATTACCGTACCACTCGGTGCAGATCTTACTCTGGAAGACCCACGAGGTTTTAGTAGCAACTTGATCTGAAGTTTCATGATCATCATCATTAACTTCCTTACTAATTGGTGTAGGAATCATGGAACTGATTTACGTGATGAACTACTTTCCAATAAGGGAGAAGGTACAATTACCTCATCAAGTTTCTACTTTCCTCCCACTCACTTCTTTCGAGAGAAACTCCTTCTCTAGAAAGGATCCATTTTAGCAACGAATGTTTTGCCTTTAGATCTGTGATAGAAGGTGTACCCAACAGTTTCTTTTGGGTATTCTATGAAGACGCACTTCTCGATTTGGGTTCGAGCTTATCGGTGAAAACTTTTTCACATAAGCATCACAACTCCAAACTTTAAGAAACGACGACTTAGGTTTACTGCTAAACCATAGTTCATACGGTGTCATCTCAACGGATTTAGATGGTGCCCTATTAAACGTGAATGCAGCTGTCTCTAATGCATAACCCAAAACGATAGTGGTAAATCGGTAAGATACATCATAGATTGCACCATATCCAATAAAGAGTGGTTATGACGTTCGGACACACCATTACGTTATGGTGTTCCATGTGGCGTGAGCTGTGAAACTATTCCACATTGTTTTAACTGAAGGCCAAACTCGCAACTCAAATATTTTTCCTCTGCGATCATATCGTAGAAACTTTTATTTTCTTGTTACGATGATTCTTCACTTCACTCTGAAATTCTTTGAACTTTTTCAAATGTTTCAGACTTGTGTTTCATCAAGTAGATATACCCATATCTGCTCAAATCATCTTTGTGAAGGTCAGAAAATAACGATACTTGCCACGAGCATCAACACTCATTGGATCGCATACATCGATATGTATTATTCCCAATAAGTCGGTAGCTTGTTCCATTGTTCCGAGAACGGAGTTTTAGTCATCTTGCCCAAAAGGCACGGTTCGCAAGCATCAAATGATTCATAATCAAGTGATTCCAAAATCCATCAAGATGGAGTTTCTTCATGCGCTTTACACCAATATGACCTAAACGGCAAGTGCCACAAATAAGTTGCACTATCATTATTAACTTTGCATCTTTTGGTTTCAATATTATGAATATGTGTATCATACGATCGAGATCCAACGAACCATTTTCATTGGGTGTGTAACCATATAAGGTTTTATTCATGTAAGCAGAACAACAATTTATTCTCTTACTTAAATGAATAACCGTATTGCAATAAACATGATCAAATCATATTCATGCTCAACGCAAACACCAAATAACATTTATTTAGGTTTAACACTAATCCCGAAAATATAGGGAGTGTGCGATGATGATCATATCAATCTTGGAACTACTTCCAACACTCATCGTCACTTTCCTTCAACTAGTCTCTGCTTATCTCAGAACTCCAGTTTGAGTTACTAATCTTAGCAACCGAACAAGTATCAAATACTCAGGGGCTACTATAAACACTAGTAATGCACACATCAATAATCTGTATATCAAATATACTCTTGTTCACTTTGGCATCCTTCTTATCCACCAAATATTCAGGGCATTTCGCTTCCAAAGGACCATTTCCTTTGCAGTGTAAACACTCAGTTTCAGGCTATGGTCCAGCTTTGGGCTTCTTCGCAAGAGTGACAACTTACTTGTCTTTCTACTTGAAGTTCCCTTTCTTTCCCTTTGCCCTTTTCTTGAAACTAGTGGTCTTGTCAATCATCAACACTTGATGCTCTTTCTTGATTTCTACCTTCGTCGATTTTCAACATCACGAAGAGCTCGAGAATCTTTGTCGTCATCCCTTGCATACTATAGTTCATCACGAAGTTCTAGTAACTTAGTGATGGTGACTAGAGAATTCTGTCAATCGCTATCTTATCCGGAAGATTAACTCCCACTTGATTCAAGCGATTGAAGTACCTGCATAATCTGAGCACATGCTCACTAGTTTGAGCGATTCTCCTCCATCTTTTAGCTATAGAACTTGTTGGAGACTTCATATCTCTCAACTCGGTATTTGCTTGAAATATTAACTTCAACTCCTGGAACATCTCATATGGTCCATGATGTTCAAAACGCCTTTGAAGTCCCGATTCTAAGCCGTTAAGCATGGTGCACTAAACTATCAAGTAGTCATCATATTGAGCTAGCCAAACGCTCATAACGTATGCATACGCTCCTGCAATAGGTCTGTCACCTAGCGGTGCATTAAGGACATAATACTTCGTGCAGCAATGAGGATAAACCTCAGATCACGGATCCAATCCGCATCATTGCTACTAACATTTTCAATACAATTTTCTCTAGGAACACATATAAAAACACAGGGAAGCAACAACGCGAGCTATTGATCTACAACATAATCTGCAAAATACTACCGGGACTAAGTTCATGATAAATTAAAGTTTAATTAATCATATTAAAACCTCCCACTTAGACAGACATCTCTCTAGTCATCTAAGTGATTACGTGATCCAAATCAACTAAACCATGTCCGATCATCACGTGAGATGGAGTAGTTTCAATGGTGAACATCACTATGTTGATCATATCTACTATATGATTCACGCCGACCTTTCGGTCTCCGTGTTCCGAGGCCATATCTGTTATATGCTAGGCTCGTCAAGTTTAACCTGAGTATTCTGCGTGCAACTGTTTTGCACCCGTTGTAGATGGACGTAGAACTTATCACACCCGATCATCACGTGGTGTCCGGGTACTACGAACTTTGGCAACGGTGCATACTCAGGAGAACACTTCTTGATAATTTTAGTGAGAGATCATCTTATAATGCTACCGTCAATCAAAGCAAGATAAGATGCATAAAGGATAAACATCACATGCAATCAATATAAGTGATATGATATGGTCATCATCATCTTGTGCTTGTGATCTCCATCGCCAAGCACCATCATGATCACCATCGCCACCGCGCGACACCTTGATCTCCATCGTAGCATCGTTGTCGTCTCGCCAACTATTGCTTCTACGACTATCGCTACTGCTTAGTGATAAAGTAAAGCAATTACATGGCTTTTGCATTTCATACAATAAAGCGACAACCATATGGCTCCTGCCAGTTGCCGATAACTCGGTTACAAAACATGATCATCTCATACAATAAAATATAGCATCACTTCTTGACCACATCACATCACAACATGCCCTGCAAAAACAAGTTAGACGTCCTCTACTTTGTTGTTGCAAGTTTTACGTGGCTGCTACGGGCTGAGCAAGAATCGTTCTTACCTACGCATCAAAACCACAACGATAGTTTGTCAAGTTGGTGCTGTTTTAACCTTCGCAAGGACCGGGCGTAGCCACACTCGGTTCAACTAAAGTGAGAGAGACAGACACCCGCCGGTCACCTTTAAGCAACTAGTGCTCGCAGCGGTGAAACCAGTCTCGCGTAAGCGTACGCGTAATGTCGGTCCGGGCCGCTTCATCTCACAATACCGCCAACCAAAGTATGACATGCTGGTAAGCAGATGACTTATATCGCCCACAACTCACTTGTGTTCTACTCGTGCATATGACATCAACGCATAAAACCAGGCTCTGATACCACTGTTGGGAACGTAATAATTTCAAAAAATTTCCTACGCACACGCAAGACCATGGTGATGGCATAGCAACGAGAGGGGAGAGTATCCGCCCACGCACTCGTGAGACCGAAAGCGAAGCGTTATAACAACGCTGTTGATGTAGTCGACGCCTTCACGATCCGACCGATCCAAGCACCGAACGTCACGGCGCCTCCGAGTTCTGCACACGCTCAGCTCGATGACGATCCCCGGCTCCGATCCAGCAAAGCGTCGGGGATGAGTTCCACAAGATGACGGCGCAGGACGATGATGATGCTCCACCGACGCAGGGCTTCGCCTAAGCTCATGACGATATGACTTCACCGGCGCAGGGCTTCGCCTAAGCTCGCGACGATATGACCAAGTGGAATATGGTGGAGGGGGCACCGCACACGGCTAAGGAACGATCCGTAGATCAACTTGTGTGTCATGGGGTGCCCCCCCCCAGATATAAAGGAGCAAGGAGGAGGTGGGCCAAAGGGAGGAGGCGCGCAAGGGGGAGTCCTACTCCCACGGAGTAGGACTCCTCCTTTCCTAGTAGGAGTAGGAGAGAAGGAAGGGAAGAGAAGAAGGGGTGCGGCCCCTCCCTAGTCCAATTCGGACTAGGCCTTGGGCGCGCGGCCTGCCCTAGGCAGCCCTCTCTCTTTCCGCAGGGCCCAATAAGGCCCAATACTTCTCCCGGCGAATTCCGTAACTCTCCGGTACTCGAAAAATACCGAATCATTCGAACCTTTCCGAACTCCGAATATAGTCGTCCAATATATCGATCTTTACGTCTCGACCATTTCGAGACTCCTCGTCATGTCCCCGATCTCATCCGGGACTCCGAACTCCTTCGGTACATCAAAACTCATAAACTCATAATATAACTGTCATCAAAACCTTAAGCGTGCGGACCCTACGGGTTCGAGAACAATGTAGACATGACCTAGAACTATTCTTGGTCAATAACCAATAGCGGAACCTGGATGCCCATATTGGCTCCTACATATTCTACGAAGATCTTTATCGGTCAAACCGCATAACAACATACTTTATTCCCTTTGTCATCGGTATGTTACTTGCCCGAGATTCGATCGTCGGTATCCAATACCTAGTTCAATCTTGTTACCGGCAAGTCTCTTTACTCGTTCCGTAATACATCATCTCATAACTAACTCATTAGTTACAATGCTTGCAAGGCCTGGGTGATGAGTATTACCGAGAAGGCCCAGAGATACCTCTCCGACAATCGGAGTGACAAAACCTAATCTCGAAATACGCCAACCCAACATGTACCTTTGGAGACACCTGTAGTACTCCTTTATAATCACCCATTACGTTGTGACGTTTGGTAGCACCAAAGTGTTCCTCCGTAAACGGAGTTGCATAATCTCATAGTTACAGGAACATGTATAAGTCATGAAGAAAGCAATAGCAACATACTAAACGATCATGTGCTAGGCTAACGGAATGGGTCATGTCAATTACATCATTCTCCTAATGATGTGATCCCGTTAATCAAATGACAACTCATGTCTATGGCTAGGAAACTTAACCATCTTTGATTCAACGAGCTAGTCAAGTAGAGGCATACTAGTGACACTATGTTTGTCTTTATGTATTCACACATGTATTATGTTTCCGGTTAATACAATTCTAGCATGAATAATAAACATTTATCATGAAATAAGGAAATAAATAATAACTTTATTATTGCCTCTAGGGCATATTTCCTTCAGTTATCTTGTCGGATTGAGTCTTTATTTGATAACACTTGATGTATGTCCTGCCGTGTTTATCTGTGGTGACGATGGGATATCAAGTGCCACTTGATGTATGTTTTGGTGACCAACTTGCAGGTTCCGCCCATCAACCTATGCATAGGGGTTGGCACATGTTTTCTTGACTCTCCGGTAGAAACTTTGGGGCACTCTTTGAAGTACTTTGTGTTGGTTGGATGAATCTGAGATTGTGTGATGCATATTGTAGATAGTTGAGGTGACTATGGAGTATCTAGGTGACATTAGGGTTTTGGTTGATTTGTGTCTTAAGGTGTTATTCTAGTACGAACTCTTGAATAGATTGATCTGAAAGAATAACTTTGAGGTGGTTTCGTACCCTACCATAATCTCTACGTTTGTTCTCCGCTATTAGTGGCTTTGGAGTGACTCTTTGTTGCATGTTGAGGGCTTGTTATATGATCTATCTATGTTATTATTGTTGAGAGAACTTGAACTAGTTAAAGTATGAACCCTAGGCCTTGTTTCCTATCATTGCAATACCGTTTACGCTCACTTTTATCATTAGTTACCTTGCTGTTTTTATATTTTCAGATTACAAAAACCTTTATCTACCATCCATATTGCACTTGTATCACTATCTCTTCGCCGAACTAGTGCACCTATACAAATTACCATTGTATTGGGTGTGTTGGAGACACAAGAGACTCTTTGTTATTTGGTTGCAGGGTTGTTTGAGAGAGACCATCTTCATCCTACGCCTCCCACGGATTGATAAACCTTAGGTCATCCACTTGAGGGAAATTTGCTACTGTCCTACAAACCTGTGCACTTGCAGGCCCAACAACGTCTACAAGAAGAAGGTTGTGTAGTAGACATCAAGCTTTTTTCTGGCGCCGTTGCCGGGGAGGCTAGGTAAGCGACACTCACTCACACTCCGTCAACTAAGCTCTTTTCTGGCGCCGTTGCCGGGGAGGTGAGTGCTTGAAGGTATATCTTTAGATCTTGCAATCGAATCTTTTTGTTTCTTGTTTTATCACTAGTTTGGTTTATAAAAGAAAATTACAAAAAATTGACTTGAGTTTGTCTCATACGCTTCGTCTTTTTAATATCTTTCGTGAGTTTGATGGAAAGGAAAATTGTGCTCAAGTGCTAGAGGAAGAGTGCATTAAAATGCTTGATACTAAATCTTTGAATGATGAGCATGATTGCAATGTTGTTAGTATAAACTCCTTGAATATCCATAGTACTAATGATGATTGCTCTAGTCATGATGAAAATATCTCTCATAAGCATGTCAACTTTTGTGGAGTGCATGTTTGCATTAACACACCAAATAAAGAAGATATATATTGCAAGAGGCATAAGTATTTACAAACTAAGAAGTTGCAAGAAAGGCTAGATAAGAGTGCGAAAAATTTAAGATATCTTTCCTGTTGTGAATTTTGCAGTAAACAAGATCATTTACATCTCGAATGCAAATTGTTTCATGATCGGATCGTGTCCAAAAATTGTGATGATTTGATCTCCCTTTCTCATTACAATGAACTTAGATTGCTTTTGGGTTGTGAAGAGCTGAAACGTTTAACTTAGCCTATTCCAGAATTTAATCTTAAGCATTTTCTTGATATTGATCTATAAAAGATTTATATGTTTTGTGCGGAGAATTGCATTGAAAATCCTTATATTGCCAATTACCTAAAGAAAAGAAAGCAAATGGAAGATGATGAGAATACTAATGAAAGGGAAGAGACTTCCCAATCTCCTCCTATTATTTCTTATGATGAATCAGGTAACGAGGAGGAGCTTTATATTCAACCAATCTCATCAATAAGGAGCTCAAAGAGGAAGGTTGAACCTACACATAATGTGAAGAAGAAAAAGAAAAGAAGGAGCAACAAAGGTAGAAAGGTATACCTCCCAAATGATGTTGCTCCTACTACTCATTGTGATGATGATAATTGCTTTACTATTGGTGCTATCCATATTTTTAATGATGAGAGTGATTATGCTTGTGATATGAAAGAGCCCAAGCTTGGGGAAGCTATGTTTGATGAGGATGAAATATTTGAGAATATATTTGCTGAAATTAATGTTTGTCCCAAGATTGGGGATGCTATGTTTAATGAAGATGATATTTTTAGCACCCCAAGTTTTGATATGCAAAGTTGTTATGATGATAGCATGCCTACTACCTATGATGATTATATTGATGAAAGTGGGTTCGGAAGAGTGTCAACTTTAGGAAGTAGTGATCCCACTATTTTAGAGGATGTTGAGTTTTATTGTGATGAATATGAAAGTGGATTTGGAAGAGTGTCAACTTTATTTAGTTATTCCACTATCTTGGGAGAGGTTTCAATCGATTATGATGAGAACGAAGTTGCTACTTATGATGATTATTATGATGAAACTTATGCTATAAAAATTAGTGATGATTATATTTACAAATCTTGTCATGATTATGATTACCCTTTTTCTGAACATTACTCTTTTAATGTGGAAACAATTTTTAGTGTTCAAGTCTCTTATGATACTCCCACTATTCCGAATGAGAAGAATTTTGCTTATGTGGAGAGTAGTAAATTTTCTATGCTAGTAGATCATGAAAAGAATGCTTTAGGTGCTGGTTATATTGTTGAATTCATTAATGATGCTACTGAAAATTATTATGAGGGAGGAATATATGCTTGTAGGAATTGCAATAATATCAAGTTTCCTCTCTATGTGCTTAAAATCTTGAAGCTATGCTTATTTTACCTTCCTATGCTAGTTGATTATTGTTCCCATAAGTTGTTTGCTCACAAAATCCCTATGCATAGGAAGTGGGTTAGACTTAAATGTTCTAGTCATATTCTTCATGATGCTCTCTTTATGTTTCAGTTCTTATCTTTTATGTGAGCATCATTGAAATCATCATGCCTAGCTAGGGGCTTTAAACGTCAGCGCTTGTTGGGAGGCAACCCAATTTTATTTTAGTTTCTTGATTTTTGGTTCTGTTTAGTAATAAATAATCCATCTATCTTCTGTTTATATGTGGTTTTATGTTTTAATTAGTGTTTGTGCCAAGTAGAACCTTTGGGAAGACTTGGGTGAAGTCTTTATGATCATGCTGTAAAAAACAGAAACTTTAGCGCTCACGAGATTAGCTTCAACTTTTTACTAGAGAGTGCTATTTAGTTGATTCTTTTTGCAGATGATTACTAGACAAATTACTCAGGTCCACCAATTTATTTTAGAATTTTTGGAGTTCCAGAAGTTTGCGTTAGTTACAAATTACTAGACTGTTCTGTTTTTGACAGATTCTGTTTTCATTGTGTTGTTTGCTTATTTTGATGAATCTATGGCTAGTAAAATAGTTTATAGAGAAGTTGGAATACAGTAGGTTTAACACCAATATAAATAAAGAATGATTTCATTACAGTACCTTGAAGTGGTGTTTTGTTTCGCTAATGGAGCTTACAAGTTTTCTGTTAAGTTTTGTGTTGTGAAGTTTTCAAGTTTTGGGTAAAGATTCGATGGACTATGGAATAAGGAGTGGCAAGAGCCTAAGCTTGGGGATGCCCAAGGCACCCCAAGGTAATATTCAAGGACAACCAAGAGCCTAAGCTTGGGGATGCCCCGGATGGCATCCCCTTTTTCGTCTTCATTCATCGGTAACTTTACTTGGAGCTATATTTTTATTCACCACATGATATGTGTTTTGCTTGGAGCGTCATTTTATATTGTTAGTTTTTTCTTGATGTTATTTAGAATAATGTTTTGCACCTTTAGTTCCAATAAAAATGTCAAGGATAGCCTTTGCCATGCTTATTTTGCTAGTATACATGTTTCTGTTTGAAAACAGAAAGTTTACCGCTGTTGCAAAAATTCCCTAGAAAATTCAGAGAGTGGTATAATGCTGAATATTTTTGCATATTGAGCTATTATAAATTTATTACAGTGGTAATTTTAGTTCATAATTTTTGGAGTCAGGGAAGTATTGATACTCTTGCATTCTTTACAGACTGTACTGTTTTGGCAGATTGCTGTTATGTTTGCATTGTTTGCATATGTTTGCTTGTTTAATGATTCTATTTAAAGATAGGAGTATTAAATATGCAGAGGCATTTAGTATGCAATGTTGAATAATAATGTTAGTGATTTTTTACAGTAGAAAATGATAAGGTTTTGCATTGGTTTATACTAACCTATCTCACGAGTTCTTGTTGAGTTTGTTGTGAATGAAGCTTTTGATAAAAAGAGAAACCATGATATGAGAGGAATTAAGGAGACACAAAAGTTCAAGTTTGGGGATTCCCAAGGAACCCCAAGATAATATTTCAAGAAGTCTCAAGCATCTAAGCTTGGGGATGCCCCGGTAGGCATCCCACCTTTGTTCTTCAACAACTATCGGTTAGTATCGGTTGAGCCTAAGTTTTTGCTTCTTCACATGTGCTATCCTTGCAATGTCATTTTATTTTGTTTTGCTTGCTGTTTTAATACAATACCAAGATCTGAAATTCCTTAATGTCAGAGAGTCTTCACATAGTTGCATAATTATTCGACTACTCATTAACCTTCACTTATCTCTTTCGGAGTAGTTTGTTTTTGCTCTAGTACTTCACTTATATCTTCTTAGAGCATGGCGGTGGTTATTTTTTTTGAAGAAATAGATGAACTCTCATGCTTCACTTATATTATTTTGAGAGTCTTAGATAGCATGGTAATTTGCTTATAATCCTAATATGCTAAGCATACAATATTTGTAAGAATTCTTATGAGTGTGTTGAATACTATGAGAAGTTTGATGCTTGATAATTCTTTTGAGATCTGAAGATGGTGATATTAGAGTCATGCTAATTGAGTAGTTGTGGATTTGAGAAATACTTGTGTTAAAGTTTGTGATTCCCGTAGCATGCACGTATGGTGAACCGCTTTGTGATGAAGTCGGAGCATGATTTATTTATTGATTGTATTCCTTATGAGTGGCGGTCGGGGACGAGCGATGGTCTTTTCCTACCAATCTATCCCCCTAGGAGCATGCGCGTAATACTTTGCTTTGATAACTTGTAGATTTTTGCAATAAGTATATGAGTTCTTTATGACTAGTGTTGAGTCCATGGATTATACGCACCCTTCTTCCTTCCACCATTGCTAGCCTCTCTAATACCGCGCACTTTTCGCCGGTATCATACACCCACCATATACCTTCCTCAAAACAGACACCATACCTACCTATTATGGCATTTCCATAGCCATTCCGAGATATATTGCCATGAAACTTTCCACCGTTCCATTTATTATGACACGCTCCATCATTGTCATATTGCTTAGCATGATCATTTAGTTGACATCGTATTTGTGGCAAGCCACCATTCATAATTCTTTCATACATGTCACTTATGAATCATTGCATATCCTGGTACACCGCCGGAGGCATTCATATAGAGTCATATTTTGTTCTAAGTATCGAGTTGTAATTCTTGTGTTGTAAGTAAATAAAAGTGTGATGATCATCATTATTAGAGCATTGTCCCAGTGAGGAAAGGATGATGGAGACTATGATTCCCCCACAAGTCAGGATGAGACTCCGGACGAAAAAGAAAAAAAATAAAAAAAAGAGGCCGTAAAAAATAGAAAAGGCCCAAATAAAAAAAATAAAAAAAAGAATGACAGAAAAAGAGAGAAGGGACAATGCTACTATCCTCTTACCACACTTGTGCTTCAAAGTAGCACCATGATCTTCATGATATAGAGTCTCCTATGTTGTCACTTTCATATACTAGTGGGAATTTTCATTATAGAAATTGGCTTGTATATTCCAATGATGGGCTTCCTCAAAATGCCCTAGGTCTTCGTGAGCAAGCGAGTTGGATGCACACCCACTTAGTTTCTTTTGTTGAGCTTTCAAATGCTTATAGCTCTAGTGCATCCCTTGCATGGCAATCCCTACTCACACTGATATCTATTGATGGGCATCTCCATAGCCCGTTGATACGCCTAGTTGATGTGAGACTATCTTCTCCCTTTTTGTCTTCTCCACAACCACCCTTCTATTCCACCCATAGTGCTATATCCATGGCTCACGCTCATGTATTGCGTGAAGATTGAAAAAGTTTGAGAATGTCAAAAGTATGAAACAATTGCTTGGCTTGTCATCAGGGTTGTGCATGATTTAAATACTTTGTCTGGTGAAGATAGAGCATAGCCAGACTATATGATTTTGTAGGGATAACTTTCTTTGGCCATGTTATTTTGAGAAGACATGATTCCTTTGTTAGTATGCTTGAAGTATTATTATTTTTATGTCAATATTAAACTTTTGTCTTGAATCTTTTGGATCTGAATATTCATACCACAATTAAGAAGAATTACATTGAAACTATGCTAAGTAGCACTCCACATCAAAAATTATCTTTTTATCATTTACCTACTCGAGGTCGAGCAGGAATTAAGCTTGGGGATGCTTGATACGTCTCCAACGTATCTATAATTTTTGATTGTTCCATGCTATTACATTACCTGTTTTGAATGATTATGGGCTTTATTATATACTTTTATATTACTTTTGGGACTAACCTATTAACCGGAGGCCCAGCCCATATTGCTGTTTTATTGCCTGTTTCAGTATTTCGAAGGAAAGGAATATCAAACAGAGTCCAAACGGAATGAAACCTTCGGCAACGTGTTTTTTTAGAAGATTATCATCCTGGAGGCTTGGAGATCAAGTCAGAAGATCCTCGATGAGCCCAGGAGATAGGGGGCGCCCCCCCTACAGGGCGCGGCCCCCTGTCTCGTGGACCCCTCGAGCACCTCCCGACTGACTTCTTTCGCCTATATAAGCCTACGTACCCTAAAAACATCGAATACGAAGATAGATCAGGAGTTCCGCCGCCGCAAGCCTCTGTAGCCACCAAAAACCTCTCGGGAGCCCGTCCCGGCACCCTGCCGGAGGGGGAATCCATCACCGGTGGCCATCTTCATCATCCCGGCACTATCCATGACGAGGAGGGAGTAGTTCACCCTCGGGGCTGAGGGTATGTACCAGTAGCTATGTGTTTGATCTCTCTCTCTCTCGTGTTCTCTCTATGGCACGATCTTGATGTATCGCGAGATTTGCTATTATAGTTGGATCTTATAATGTTTCTCCCCCTCTACTCTATTGTGATGAATTGAGTTTTCCTCTTGAAGTTATCTTGTCGGATTGAGTCTTTATTTGAGAACACTTGATGTATGTCTTGCCGTGTTTATCTGTGGTGACAATGGGATATCACGTGCCACTTGATGTATGTTTTGGTGACCAAGTTGCGGGTTCCGCCCATGAACCTATGCATAGGGGTTGGCACACGTTTTCTTGACTCTCCGGTAGAAACTTTGGGGCACTCTTTGAAGTACTTTGTGTTGGTTGGATGAATCTGAGGTTGTGTGATGCATATCGTATAATCATGCCCACGGATACTTGAGGTGACAATGGAGTATCTAGGTGACATTAGGGTTTTGGTTGATTTGTGTCTTAAGGTGTTATTCTAGTACGAACTCTTGAATAGATTGATCCGAAAGAATAACTTTGAGGTGGTTTCGTACCCTACCATAATCTCTATGTCTGTTCTCCGCTATTAGTGGCTTTGGAGTGACTCTTTGTTGCATGTTGAGGGCTTGTTATATGATCTATCTATGTTATTATTGTTGAGAGAACTTGCACTAGTGAAAGTATGAACCCTAGGCCTTGTTTGCTATCATTGCAATACCGTTTACGCTCACTTTTATCATTAGTTACCTTGCTGTTTGTATATTTTCAGATTACAAAAACCTTTATCTACCATCCATATTGCACTTGCATCACTATCTCTTCGCCGAACTAGTGCACCTATACAAATTACCATTGTATTGGGTGTGTTGGGGACACAAGAGACTCTTTGTTATTTGGTTGCAGGGTTGTTTGAGAGAGACCATCTTCATCCTACGCCTCCCACGGATTGATAAACCTTAGGTCATCCACTTGAGGGAAATTTGCTGCTGTCCTACAAATCTGTGCACTTGCAGGCCCAACAACGTCTACAAGAAGAAGGTTGCGTAGTAGACATCAAGTAGTAATTTAGAGTTCTTCAGTATACATTAGCCCCCAAGTGTCAAGTATCTTTGCTTGCAAAGTGCTTGGGACTTAATGTCATCTGATAATAATTCTGATTATAACCCGGTATTGACGCAGGCCACCATAAGCCAATTTGAGTCGGAGATTGCTGACCTGAAGAACCGCCTGGCAGCTCAAGAAATTGAAATCCAAAAGGCCAACTCCAAGTTTGAGTTCAGTGTGTCTGAACAAGAAAAGCTAAAGAAAAGCTTTGAAGCAGACAAGAAAACCTGGGCTGATGAAAAGGCCTCTTTGGTCACTCGGGCCGAGAAAGCAGAGGCGTCGCTTGCAGAAGCAATAGCCGAGCTATCCGTCTTAAAGCGCCAAATATCCCAAATGGTCTCAGCAATCTTCGGTAAGCTACATGTGCAAACATTGAATACCGCAAACCTTCTTTCGATGACTATTGCAATTGTTACCTCCGGCTCACCTGATACTTGTTAACGCAGGCCCCAGGAGCTCAAACCTTAATCAGAGCATGTTGATCAAGTAAAAGGCGGTTTATACTCTAGTGGAGCAACTCTATGCCGGGTCACAACGTGCTTTGGCCGTTGTGGCTTTGTCAAATGATGTTCCCCATCTCCTGGCTGACATGTTAAAGCGGCTTGCTGTGCTACCTCAACGGATCCAAGAGCTAAGGCGGGCGTCTGCAAGAGCCGGAGCCATAGCTGCATTGAGCCGTGCCAAAGCATTTATGCCAGAACTAGACCCGGCTGACATCGCTCTTGGATACCCAAGTTTAAAGGAGGATGGTACCATGTTTGATGAGAAGGATTTCACCGCCTGCGTGAAGGAGATACACCCTGTGGCCACGCTTATTGGGAATGACACTGACCTTACCAAATATCAGCCGGGTTATGACAGCGAGAACCGGAGACTCCCAACGCCTCACTATGATGAAGTCAGCCTGATCCCTCCAATTTGTAAGCATACTTTTGCTCCTGAAGTTGACCCAGCCGGGTTAATAGATGATGAAGCTGAGTTTGAAGCTTTGAGTGGCATTGACTGGACATCATCAACCTTCCTGGACAGGGCAGCCAACGGAGGAGCGGAGAAGGATAACCCGGACACGTCAGGTCAACCAATGGAGTAAACCATCAGGTGTTGTATGTTTATATCTCGTGGAAAAACAATGCTTCATTATTCAGACTCAGAGAGTCTTGTAACAGGGTAGAAAAAACACTTGATTTTTGCCATGCCTTCGCGCATGTTTGCGGTACTCAACACTTTCTTAAGCTGCCGTCATTATATGCTTCCGGCTTATATCAGTCTTCTGCTTCCTTTATGTTTAAAAGAAATTGCTTGCATCGCCTTGCGTAAAGAACAAACACAAGTCCCTTGGCGACTTACCACATAGGGGGTCACATAATGTGTTGATAACCCGTACTATGAATCAAAAAATCATAAAAGCTGGTTCTCGATTATATCCTTGAGATACAATCGTAACAGCATACCTGTGATCCTTTGATTACCTTGCCGGCTTATGTGACCCGGACAATGAGGATAAACCTTATTAATCCTAAAACCTGGCACATATAATGATTGTTTATGCACTAACAGTTTTACTTGATCAATATTAAACCGGTGGAATACAGACCACCCCAAAAGAGCTTTCAAAATGATCTCACAATAATCAAATACTTGTGATTGCAAAGGGTGATGAACAATAGACAAAATTTAAAGGCTTCTGATTCGAATACGATCAGAAAACCGTTCCAAAGGGGTTAAGCTAAGATTCAGATACGATCATATAGCCCCCAGTGGCTTTGGCGATGCCGACCAAGTGGGTATCGACAGCTATGTTCTCTTTGGTTCGAATACGACCTATGTTTGAACAGGAAGCCCCCAAGTGACCATAAGAGTTGTTTAATGACGCTGATTCGAATACGATCCATGTCAGACCCAAAGGGGTTAAGCTATGATTCAGATATGATCAAGAAGCCCCCTAGTGGGTTTGGCAGTATGCCGATCAAGTGGGTATCGACAGCTATGTTCTCTTTGGTTCGAATACGACCTATGTTTGATCAGGAAGCCCCCAAGCGACCATGGCTAAACTCAGATATGATCATAAGCCGGACCAAAGGGAAAGCCGGATTCAGACATGATCCGCTCCCTGCTGGTTGTTTCAACAACATGAGAAGAAAGACATGTAAACTTTTGCGGGTAAAAAAAGGACACAGGTCCTGCTTTATTGCTTTTCATAATATATACATCATCGAAATATGTACATCCTGAGAGCCGGTGGCTCAAGTATAATAAGGCCGAACATGAGCGATATTTCACGGCCGGCGGGTCTCCTCCTCCGACTTACGTGAGTCTTTGTGCTCTCGAACATCGATAAGGTAGTATGACCCGTTGTTCAGATTCTTGCTGACCACAAAGGGTCCTTCCCAAGGGGATAGCTTGTGCATATCGGATCGATCTGGATGAGCGAGCACTAAGTCTCCTTCCGAAAGGTTCGGATCTAACCGGCGGCTGTGGTAGCGGCGCAGGTCTTGCTGGTAAATCGCCGAGCGGGCTATTGCCAAGTCTCGCTCTTCATCCAACAAGTCAAGTGCATCCTGACGAGCTTGTTCATTGTCAGTCTCAACGTAAGTCGCCACTCGGGGCGAGTCATGACGGATGTCACTTGGCAGGACCGCCTCTGCTCCGTACACCATGAAAAAAGGTGTATAACCCGTGGATCTGTTAGGTGTAGTGTTGATGCTCCAAATCACAGAAGGTAATTCCTCTACCCAACAACCCGGCGTCCGCTGTAAGGGGACCAAGAGCCGGGGTTTTATACCTTTCAAGATCTCCTGATTGGCTCTTTCTGCTTGACCATTGGATTAAGGGTGAGCAACTGCTGAAACATCAAGCCGGATATGTTCTCGTTGACAGAACTCTTCCATGGCACCTTTGGAGAGATTAGTGCCATTATCAGTTATGATGCTGTGTGGAAAACCAAAACGAAAGATCACCTTTTTCATGAACTGAACCGCCGTGGCTGCATCACACTTACTGACCGGCTCTGCCTCAACCCACTTTGTAAATTTATCCGCTGCCACCAGGAGGTGTGTCTTTTTATCCTTAGACCTTTTGAAGGGCCCGACCATATCAAGCCCCCAGACCGCAAACGGCCAAGTAATTGGAATCATCCTCAATTCTTGAGCCGGCATATGAGCTCGTCGTGAGAATTTCTGACAACAGTCACATTTACTGACCAGATCCTCCGCGTCAGCGTGAGCCGTCAGCCAATAGAAACCGTGTTGGAAATATGCCCTAGAGGCAATAATAAAATGGTTATTATTATATTTCTTTGTTCATGATAATTGTCTATTATTCGTGCTATAATTGTGTTATCCAGAAATCGTAATACATGTTTGAATACATAGACCACAACATGTCCCTAGTAAGCCTCTAGTTGACTAGCTCGTTGATCAACAGATAGTCATGGTTTCCTGACTATGGACATTGGATGTAATTGATAACGGGATCACATCCATAGGAGAATGATGTGATGGACAAGACCCAATCCTAAGCATAGCACAAAGATCGTGTAGTTCGTTTGCTAGAGCTTTTCCAAATGTCAAGTATCATTTCCTTAGACCATGAGATTGTGCAACTCCCGGATACCGTAGGAGTGCTTTGGGTGTGCCAAACGTCACAACGTAACTGGGTGGCTATAAAGGTGCACTACGGGTATCTCCAAAAGTGTCTGTTGGGTTGGCATGAATCGAGACTGGGATTTGTCACTCCATATGACGGAGAGGTATCTCGGGCCCACTCGGTAATGCATCATCATAATGAGCTCAATGTGACCAAGTGTGCGTAACGGATCATGCATTACGGTACGAGTAAAGTGACTTGCCGGTAACGAGATTGAACGAGGTATTGGGATACCGACGATCGAGTCTCGGGCAAGTAACGTACCGATTGACAAAGGGAATTGAATACGGGATTGATTGAATCCTCGACATCGTGGTTCATCCGATGAGATCATCGAGGATCATGTGGGAGCCAACATGGGTATCCAGATCCCGCTGTTGGTTATTAACCGGAGAGTCGTCTTGGTCATGTCTGCATGTCTCCCGAACCCGTAGGATCTACACACTTAAGGTTCGGTGATGCTAGGGTTGTAGAGATATTAGTATGCAGTAACCCAAAAGTTTTTTGGAGTCCCGGATGAGATCCCGGACGTCATGAGGAGTTCCTGAACGGTCCGGAGGTGAAGAATTATATATAGGAAGTCCAGTTTCGGCCGTCGGGAAAGTTTCAGGGGTCACCGGTATTTTACCGGGACCGCCGGAAGGGTCCCGTGGGTCCATCGGGTGGGGCCACCTACCCGGAGGTCCCCATGGGCTGAAGTGGGGAGGGGAACCAGCCCCTGGTGGGCTGGTGCACCCTCCTTGGGCCTCCCCCTGCGCCTAGGGCAGGAAACCCTAGGGGTGGGGGGCGCCCCCCTTGGCTTGGGGGGCAAGCCACCCCTTGCCCCCCCCCCATCTAGATGAGATCTAGAGGGGCCGGCGCCCCCCTGGACCCCTATAAATAGTGGGGGGAGGGAGGGCAGCCGCACCCTAGCCCCTGGCGCCTCCCTCTCCCTCTCCAACACCTCCTCCTCTCCGTAGAGCTTGGCGAAGCCGTGCTGCATCCACCACCACGCCGTCGTGCTGCTGGATCTCCATCAACCTCTCCTTCCCCCTCGCTGGATCAAGAAGGAGGAGACGTCTTCCCCAACCGTACGTGTGTTGAACGCGGAGGTGCCGTCCGTTCGACACTTGGTCATCGGTGATTTGGATCACGACGAGTACGACTCCATCAACCCTGTTCTCTTGAACGCTTCCGCTCGCGATCTACAAGGGTATGTAGATGCACTCCTTTTCCCCTCATTGCTAGATAACTCCATAGATTGATCTTGGTGAAGCGTAGAATTTTTTTGATTTCTGCTACGTTACCCAACAGTGGCATCATGAGCTAGGTCTATGCGTAGTTACTATGCACGAGTAGAACACAAAGCAGTTGTGGGCGTAGATGTTGTCAATTTTCTTGCCACTACTAGTCTTATCTTGCTTCGGCGGCATCGTGGGATGAAGCGGCCCGGACCGACCTTACATGTACGCTTCGTGAGACAGGTTCCACCGAATCGACATGCACTAGTTGCATAAGGTGGCTAGCGGTGTCTGTCTCTCCCACTTTAGTTGGAGCGGATTCGATGAAAGGGTCCTTATGAAGGGTAAATAGAAATTGGCATATCACGTTGTGGTTTTACGTAGGTAAGAAACGTTCTTGCTAGAAACCTATAACAGCCACGTAAAAACTTGAAACAACAATTAGAGGACGTCTAACTTGTTTTTGCAGCAAGTGCTTTGTGATGTGATATGGCCAAACGATGTGATGAATGATATATGTGATGTATGAGATGATCATGTTCTTGTAATAGGAATCACGACTTGCATGTCGATGAGTATGACAACCGGCAGGAGCCATAGGAGTTGTCTTTATTTTTGTATGACCTGCGTGTCATTGAATAACGCCATGTAAATTACTTTACTTTATTGCTAAACGCGTTAGCCATAGAAGTAGAAGTAATCGTTGGCGTGACAACTTCATGAAGACACGATGATGGAGATCATGATGATGGAGATCATGGTGTCATGCCGGTGACGAAGATGATCATGGAGCCCCGAAGATGGAGATCAAAGGAGCAATATGATATTGGCCATATCATGCCACTATTTGATTGCATGTGATGTTTATCATGTTTTGCTTCTTATTTGCTTAGAACGACGGTAGTAAATAAGATGATCCCGTATAACAATTTCAAGAAAAGTGTTCCCCCTAACTGTGCACCGTTGCGAAGGTTCGTTGTTTCGAAGCACCACGTGATGATCGGGTGTGATAGATTCTAACGTTCTAATACAACGGGTGTAAGCCAGATTTACACACGCAATACACTTAGGTTGACTTGACGAGCCTAGCATGTACAGACATGGCCTCGGAACACGGAAGACCGAAAGGTTGAGCATGAGTTGTATAGAAGATACGATCAACATGAAGATGTTCACCGACGTTGACTAGTCCGTCTCATGTAATGATCGGACATGACCTAGTTAACTCGGATCATGTTTCACTTAGATGACTAGAGGGATGTCTATCTGAGTGGGAGTTCATTGAATAATTTGATTAGATGAACTTAATTATCATGAACTTAGTCTAAAATCTTTACAATATGTCTTGTAGATCAAATGGCCCACGCTAATGTTGCCCTCAACTTCAACGCGTTCCTAGAGAAAACCAAGCTGAAAGATGATGGCAGCAACTATACGGACTGGGTCCGGAACCTGAGGATCATCCTCATAGCTGCCAAGAAAGATTATGTCCTAGAAGCATCGCTAGGTGAAGCACCCATCCCAGAGAACCAAGACGTTATGAACGCTTGGCAGTCTCGTTCTAATGATTACTCCCTCGTTCAGTGCGGCATGCTTTATAGCTTAGAACCGGGGCTCCAAAAGCGTTTTGAGCAACATGGAGCATATGAGATGTTCGAAGAGCTGAAAATGGTTTTCCAAGGTCATGCCCGGGTCGAGAGATATGAAGTCTCTGACAAGTTCTTCAGCTGTAAGATGAAGGGAAATAGTTCTGTCAATGAGCACATACTCAAAATGTCTGGGTTGCACAACCGCTTGACTCAGCTGGGAATTAATCTCCCGGATGACGTGGTCATTGATAGGATCCTCCAGTCGCTTCCACTGAGCTACAGGAGTTTTGTGATGAACTTCAATATGCAGGGGATGGAAAAGACCATTCCTGAGGTATATTCAATGCTGAAATTAGCGGAGGTGGAGATCAAAAAGGAACATCAAGTGTTGATGGTGAATAAAACCACTAAGTTTAAGAAAGGCAAGGGTAAGAAGAACTTCAAGAAGGACGGCAAGGGAGTTGCCGGGAAGAAGCCAAAGAATGGACCCAAGCCTGAGACTGAGTGCTTTTATTGCAAGGGAAGTGGTCACTGGAAGCAGAACTGCCCCAAATACTTAGCGGACAAGAAGGCCGGCAACACCAAAGGTATATGTGATATATATGTAATTGATGTGTACCATACCAGTACTCGTAGTAGCTCCTGGGTATCTGATACCGGTGCCGTTGCTCATATTTGTAACTCAAAACAGGAGCTGCGGAATAAGCGGAGACTAGCGAAGGACGAGGTGACGATGCGCGTCGGGAATGGTTCCAAGGTCGATGTGATCGCCGTCGGCACGATGCCTCTACATTTACCTACGGGATTAGTTTTAAACCTCAATAATTGTTATTTAGTGCCAGCTTTGAGCATGAACATTGTATCAGGATCTCGTTTAATTCGAGATGGCTACTTATTTAAATTTGAGAATAATGGTTGTTCTATTTATATGAGAGATATGTTTTATGGTCATGCCCCGCTGGTGAATGGTTTATTTTTAATGAATCTCGAGCATAATGTTACACATATTCATAGTATGAATACCAAAAGATGTAAAGTTGATAATGATAGTCCCACATACTTGTGGCACTGCCGCCTTGGTCACATAGGTGTCAAACGCATGAAGAAGCTCCATGCAGATGGACTTTTGGAGTCTCTTGATTATGAATCATTTGACACGTGCGAACCATGCCTCATGGGTAAAATGACCAAGACTCCGTTCTCCGGAACAATGGAGCGAGCAACCAACTTATTGGAAATCATACATACTGATGTGTGCGGTCCAATGAGTGTTGAGGCTCGCGGTGGCTATCGTTATGTTCTCACTCTCACTGATGACTTGAGTAGATATGGGTATGTCTACTTAATGAAACACAAGTATGAGACCTTTGAAAAGTTCAAGGAATTTCAGAGTGAGGTTGAGAATCAACGTGACAGGAAAATAAAGTTCTTACGATCAGATCATGGAGGGGAATATTTGAGTCACGAATTTGGCACACACTTAAGGAAATGTGGAATCGTTTCACAACTCACGCCGCCTGGAACACCTCAGGGAAATGGTGTGTCCGAACGTCGTAATCGCACTCTATTAGATATGGTGCGATTTATGATGTCTCTTACCGATCTACCGCTCTCATTTTGGGGCTATGTTTTAGAGACTGCCGCATTCACTTTAAATAGGGCTCCGTCGAAATCCGTTGAGACAACACCGTATGAATTATGGTTTGGGAAGAAACCTAAGCTGTCGTTTCTAAAAGTTTGGGGATGCGATGCTTATGTCAAGAAACTTCAACCTGAAAAGCTCGAACCCAAGTCGGAAAAATGCGTCTTCATAGGATACCCCAAGGAAACCATTGGGTATACCTTCTACCTCAGATCCGAAGGCAAGATCTTTGTTGCCAAGAACGGGTCCTTTCGAGAAAGAGTTTCTCTCGAAAGAAGTAAGTGGGAGGAAAGTAGAGCTTGATGAAGTACTACCTCTTGAAAGCGGTAAGTAGCGCAGCTCGGGAAGATGTTCTGTGGTGCCTGCACCGACTAGAGAGGAGGTTAATGATGATGATCAAGGTACTTCGGATCAAGCTCCTACTGAACTTCGTAGGTCCACAAGGACACGTTCCGCACCAGAGTGGTACGGCAACCCTGTCTTGGAAATCATGTAGTTAGACAACGATGAACCTTCGAACTATGAAGAAGCGATGGCGGGCCCAGATTCCGACAAATGGCTAGAAGCCATGAAATCTGAGATAGGATCCATGTATGAAAACGAAGTATGGACTTTGACTGACTTGCCCAATGATCGGCGAGCAATAGAAAATAAATGGATCTTTAAGAAGAAGACAGACGCGGATGGTAATGTGACCATCTATAAGGCTCGACTTGTCGCTAAGGGTTATCGACAAGTTCAAGGGGTTGACTACGATTAGACTTTCTCACCCGTAGCGAAGTTGAAGTCCGTCCGAATCATGTTAGCAATTGCCGCATTATATTATTATGAGATATGGCAAATGGACGTCAAAACGGCATTCCTTAACGGCCATCTTAAGGAAGAACTGTATATGATGCAGCCGGAATGTTTTGTCGATCCTAAGAATGCTAACAAGGTGTGCAAGCTCCAACGCTCAATCTATGGGCTGGTGAAAGCATCTCAGAGTTGGAACATTCGATTTGATGAGATGATCAAAGCGTTTGGGTTTACACAGACTTATGGAGAAGCCTGTGTTTACAAGAAAGTGAGTGGGAGCTCTGTAGCATTTCTCATATTATATTTGGATGACATACTGTTGATGGGAAATGATATAGAATTCTTGGAAAGCATAAAGGCCTACTTGAACAAGTGTTTTTCAATGAAGGACCTTGGAGAAGTTGCTTTTATATTAGGCATCAAGATCTATAGAGATAGATCGAGACGCCTCATTGGTCTTTCACAAAGTACGTACCTTGACAGGATATTGAAGAAGTTCAATATGGATCGGTCCAAGAAGGGGTTCTTGCCTGTATTGCAAGGTGTGTGATTGAGCACGGCTCAATGCCCGACCACGGTAGAAGATAGAGAAAAGATGAGCGTCGTCCCCTATGCCTCGGCCATAGGGTCTATTATGTATGCCATGCTGTGTACCAGACCTGATATAAACCTTGCCGTAAGTTTGGTAGGAAGGTACCAAAGTAATCCCAACATGGAACACTGGACAGCGGTCAAGAATATCCTGAAGTACCTGAAAAGGACTAAGGACATGTTTCTCGTGTATGGAGGTGACGAAGAGCTCGTCGTAAAGGGTTACGTTGATGCTAGCTTCAACACAGATCTGGATGACTCTAAGTCACAAACCGGATACGTGTTTATTTTGAATGGTGGGGCAGTAAGCTGGTGGAGTTGCAAGCAAAGCATCGTGGCGGGATCTACATGTGAAGCGGAGTACATGGCAGCCTCGGAGGCAGCGCATGAAGCAATCTGGGTGAAGGAGTTCATCACTGACCTAGGAGTCATACCCAATGCGTCGGGGCCGGTCACTCTCTTCTGTGACAACACTGGAGCTATTTCCCTTGCCAAGGAGCCCAGGTTTCACAAGAAGACCAGGCACATCAAGCGTCGCTTCAACTCCATTCGTGAAAATGTTCAAGATGGAGACATAGATATTTGTAAACTACATACAGACCTAAATGTAGCAGATCCGTTGACTAAACCTCTCCCTAGAGCAAAACATGATCAACACCAGAACTCTATGGGTGTTCAATTCATCACAATGTAACTAGATTAGTGACTCTAGTGCAAGTGGGAGACTGTTGGAAATATGCCCTAGAGGCAATAATAAAATGGTTATTATTATATTTCTTTGTTCATGATAATTGTCTATTATTCATGCTATAATTGTGTTATCCGGAAATCGTAATACATGTGTGAATACATAGACCACAACATGTCCCTAGTAAGCCTCTAGTTGACTAGCTCGTTGATCAACAGATAGTCATGGTTTCCTGACTATGGACATGTCATTGATAACGGGATCACATCATTAGGAGAATGATGTGATGGACAAGACCCAATCCTAAGCATAGCACAAAGATCGTGTAGTTCGTTTGCTAGAGCTTTTCCAAATGTCAAGTATCATTTCCTTAGACCATGAGATTGTGCAACTCCCGGATACCGTAGGAGTGCTTTGGGTGTGCCAAACGTCATAACATAACTGGGTGGATATAAAGGTGCACTACGGGTATCTCCGAAAGTGTCTATTGGGTTGGCACGAATCGAGACTGGGATTTGTCAGTCCATATGACGGAGAGGTATCTCTGGGCCCACTCGGTAATGCATCATCATAATGAGCTCAATGTGACCAAGTGTCTGGTCACGGGATCATGCATTATGGTACGAGTAAAGTGACTTGCCAGTAACGAGATTGAACGAGGTATTGGGATACCGACGATCGAGTCTCGGGCAAGTAACGTACCGATTGACAAAGGGAATTGAATATGGGATTGTTTGAATCCTCGACATCATGGTTCATCCGATGAGATCATCGAGGAGCATGTGGGAGCCAACATGGGTATCCAGATCCCGCTGTTGGTTATTGACCGGAGAGTCGTCTCGGTCATGTCTGCATGTCTCCCGAACCCGTAGGGTCTACACACTTAAGGTTCGGTGACGCTATGGTTGTAGAGATATTAGTATGCAGTAACCCGAAAGTTGTTTGGAGTCCCGGATGAGATCCCGGACGTCACGAGGAGTTCCGGAATGGTTCGGAGGTGAATAATTATATATAGGAAGTCCAGTTTCGGCCGTCGGGAAAGTTTGGGGTCACGGTATTGTCTGGGACCACAGAAGGGTCAGTGGTCCACCGGTGGGGCCACCTATCCGGAGGGCCCCATGGGCTGAAGTGGGAGGAACCAGCCCCTGGTGGGCTGGTGCGCCCCCCTTGGGCCTCCCCCTGCGCCTAGGGCAGGAAACCCTAGGGGTGGGGGGGGGCGGCGCCCCCCTTGGCTTGGGGGGGCAAGCCACCCCTTGGCCGCCCCCCCCCATCTAGATGAGATCTAGAGGGGCCGGTGCCCCCTGGACCCCTATAAATAGTGGGGGGGGGGGGGAGGGAGGGCAGCCGCACCCTAGCCCCTGGTGCCTCCCTCTCCCTCTCCAACACCTCCTCGTCTCCGTAGAGCTTGGCGAAGCCCTGCCGAGATCCCTGCTGCATCCACCACCACGCCGTCGTGCTGTGGGATCTCCATCAACCTCTCCTTCCCCCTTGCTGGATCAAGAAGGAGGAGACATCTTCCCCAACCGTACGTCTGTTGAACGCGGAGGTGCCGTTCGCTCTGCACTTGGTCATCGGTGATTTGGATCACGACGAGTACGACTCCATCAACCCCGTTCTCTTGAACGCTTCCGCTCGCGATCTACAACGGTACGCAGATGCACTCCTTTTCCCCTCGTTACTAGATAACTCCATAGATTGATCTTGGTGAAGCGTAGAAAAATTTTGATTTCTGCTACGTTACCCAACAAACCGTGACGGAAAGCTTTGGCCACGAGAGATTTTGACCCGGCATGATGACCGCAATCCTCTTCATGGATCTCACGAAGTATTTCCTGACCCTCCGCAGGTGATACACAACGTTGAAACGCCCCAGTGACACTCCGTGTTGGGGAACGTAGTAATTTTAAAAAAAATCCTACGCACACGCAAGATCATGGTGATGCATAGCAACGAGAGGGGAGAGTGTTGTCCACGTACCCTCATAGACCGAAAGCAGAAGCGTTATAACTACGCGGTTGTTGTAGTCGTACGTCTTGACGGCCCAACCGATCAAGCACCGAAACTACGGCGCCTCCGAGTTCTAGCACACGTTCAGCTCGATGACGATCCCCGGACTCCGATCCAGTAGAATGTCGGGGAAGAGTTTCGTCAGCACGACGGCGTGGTGACGATCTTGATGTTCTACCGTCGCAGGGCTTCGCCTAAGCACCGCTACAATATTATCGAGGACTATGGTGGAGGGGGGCACCGCACACGGCTAAGAGATCTCAAGGATCAATTGTTGTGTCTATGGGGTGCCCTCTGCCCCCGTATATAAAGGAGCAAGGGGAGGAGGCGGCCGGCCAGGGAGAGGCGTGCCAAGGGGGGAGTACTACTCCCAGCGGGAGTAGGACTCTTCCTTTCCTAGTAGGAGTAGGAGAGAAGGAAGGGGAAGGGAGAAGGGAAGGAAGGAGGGGGCGCAGCCCCTCCCCCTAGGCAGCCCCTCTCTCTTTCCCGTATGGCCCAATAAGGCCCATATACTCCCCGGCGAATTCCCGTAACTCTCCGGTACTCCGAAAAATACCCGAATCACTCGGAACCTTTCCGAAGTCCGAATATAGTCGTCCAATATATCGATCTTTACCTCTCGACCATTTCGAGACTCCTCGTCATGTCTCCGATATCATCCGGGACTCCGAACTCCTTCGGTACATCAAAACTCATAAACTCATAATATAACCGTCATCGAACTTTAAGCGTGCGGACCCTACGGGTTCGAGAACTATGTAGACATGAACGAGACACATCTCTGGTCAATAACCAATAGCGGAACCTGGATGCTCATATTGGCTCCCACATATTCTATGAAGATCTTTATCGGTCAAACCGCACAACATCATACGTTGTTCCCTTTGTCATCGGTATGTTACTTGCCCGAGATTCGATCATCGGTATCTCAATACCTAGGTCAATCTCGTTACTGGCAAGTCTCTTTACTCGTTCCGTAATACATCATCCCGCAACTAACTCATTCGTTGCAATGCTTGCAAGGCTTATAGTGATGTGCATTACCGAGTGGGCCCAGAGATACCTCTCCGACAATCGGAGTGACAAATCCTAATCTTGAAATATGCTAACCCAACAAGTACCTTCAGAGACACCTGTAGAGCACCTTTATAATCACCCAGTTACGTTGTGACGTTTGGTAGCACACAAAGTGTTCCTCCGGTAAACGGGAGTTGCATAATCTCATAGTCATAGGAACATGTATAAGTCATGAAGAAAGCAATAGCAGAATACTAAACGATCGTGTGCTAAGCTAACGGAATGGGTCAAGTCAATCACATCATTCTCCTAATGATGTGACCCCGTTAATCAAATGACAACTCATGTCTATGGCTAGGAAACATAACCATCTTTGATCAACGAGCTAGTCAAGTAGAGGCATACTAGTGACACTCTGTTTGTCTATGTACTCACACATGTATTATGTTTCCGGTTAATACAATTCTAGCATGAATAATAAAAATTTATCATGATATAAGGAAATAAATAATAACTTTATTATTGCATCTAGGGCATATTTCCTTCAGTCTCCCACTTGCACTAGAGTCAATAATCTAGATCACATCACCATGTGATTAACATCGATAGTTCACATCATCATGTGATTAACACCCATAGTTCACATCGCCATGTGACCAACACCCAAAGGGTTTACTAGATTCAGTAATCTAGTTCACATTGCTATGTGATTAACACCCAAAGAGTACTAAGGTGTGATCATGTTTTGCTTGTGAGAGAATCTTAGTCAACGGGTCTTTCGCATTCAGATCTGTTATGTATTTTGCAATTTGCTATGTCTACAATGCTCTGCACGGAGTTACTCTAGCTAATTGCTCCCACTTTCAATATGTATCTAGATCGAGACTTAGAGTCATCCAGATCGGTGTCAAAGCTTGCATCGACGTAACTCTTTACGACGAACCTTTTGACACACATAATCGAGAAACATATCCTTATTCCACTAAGGATAATTTTGACCGCTGTCCAGTGATCTACTCCTAGATCACTATTGTACTCCCTTGCCAAAATCAGTGTAGGGTATACAATAGATCTGGTACACAGCATGGCATACTTTATAGAACCTATGGCTGAGCCATAGGGGATGATTTTCACTCTCTTTCTATCTTCTGCCGTGGTCGGGCTTTGAGTCTTACTCAATTTCACACCTTGTTACACAGGCAAGAACTCTTTCTTTAACTGTTCCATTTTGAACTACTTCAAAATCTTGTCAAGGTATGTACTCATTGAAAAAACTTATCAAGCGTCTTGATCTATCTCTATAGATCTTGATGCTCAATATGTAAGTAGCTTCACTGAGGACTTTCTTTGAAAAACTCCTTTCAAACACTCCTTTATGCTTTGCAGAATAATTCTACATTATTTCTGATCAAAAATATGTCATTCACATATACTTATCAGAAATGTTGTAGTGCTCCCACTCACTTTCTTGTAAATACAGGCTTCACCGCAAGTCAGATAAAACTATATGCTTTGATCAACTCATCAAAGCGTATATTCCAACTCCGAGATGCTTGCACCAGTCCATAGATGGATCGCTGGAGCTTGCACATTTTGTTAGCACCTTTAGGATTGACAAAACCTTCTGGTTGCATCACATACAACTTTTGTTTTAAGAAAACCATTAAGGAATGCAGTTTTGACATCCATTTGCCAGATTTCATAAAATGTGGCAATTGCTAACATGATTCGGACAGACTTAAGCATCGCTACAGTTGTGAAAATCTCATTGTAGTCAACACTTTGAACTTGTCGAAAACCTTTTTGCGACAGGTCGAGCTTTGTAGATAGTAACACTACTATCAGCGTCTGTCTTCCTCTTGAAGATCCATTTATACAATATGGCTTGCCGATCATCGGGCAACTCCACCAAAGTCCACACTTTGTTCTCATACATGGATCCCATCTCAGATTTCATGGACTCAAGCCATTTCGCGGAATCTGGGCTCATCACCGCTTCCTCATAGTTCGTAGGTTCATCATGTTCTAGTAACATGACTTCCAGAACAGGATTACCGTACCACTCTGGTGCGGACTGTACTTTGGAAGACCTACGAGGTTTTGTAGTAACTTAATCTGAAGTTTCATGATCATCATCATTAGCTTCCTCACTAATTGGTGTAGGAATCACTGGAACTGATTTCTGTGATGAACTACTTTCCAATTCGGGAGAAGGTACAAATTACCTTATCAAGCTCTACTTTCCTCCCACTCACTTCTTTTGAGAGAAACTCCTTCTCTAGAAAGGATCCATTCTTAACAATGAATGTTTTGCCTCTGGATATGTGATAGAAGGTGTACCCAACAGTTTCCTTTGGGTATTCTATGAAGACGTACATCTCCAATTTGGGTTCGAGCTTATCAGGTTGTTCACATAAGCATCGCAACTCCAAACTTTAAGAAACGACAGCTTAGGTTTACTGCTAAACCATAGTTCATACGGTGGCGTCTCAACGGATTTAGATGGTGCCCTATTTAAAGTGAATGCAGCTATCTCTAATGCATAACCCCAAAACGATAGTGGTAAATCGGTAAGATACATCATAGATCGCACCATATCCAATAAAGTACGGTTATGACGTTTGGACACACCATTATGCTGTGGTGTTCCAGGTGGCACGAATTTGTGAAACTATTCCACATTGTTTTAATTGAAGATCAAACTCGTAACTCAAATATTTGTCTCCGTGATCAGATCATAGAAACTTTATTTTCTTGTCACGATGATTTCCCACTTCACTCTGAAATTCTTTGAACTTTTCGAATGTTTCAGATTTATGTTTCATCAAGTAGATCTACCCATATCTGCTCAAATCATCTGTGAAGGTCAGAAAATAACGATACTTGCCACAAGCCTTAACACTCATCGTGCCTCATAAATTAGTATGTATTATTTCCAATAAGTCAGTTGCTTGCTCCATTGTTCCGGAGAATGGAGTCTTAGTCATCTTGCCCATGAGGCATGGTTCGCAAGCATCAAGTGATTCATAATCAAGTGATTCCAAAAGTCCATCAGCATGGAGTTTCTTCATGCGCTTTACACCAATATGACCTAAACGGCAGTGCCACAAATAAGTTGCACTATCATTATTAACTTTGCATCTTTTGGCCTCAATATTATGAATATGTGTATCACTATGATCGAGATCCAACGAACCATTTTCATTGGGTGTATAACCATAGAAGGTTTTATTCATGTAAACTGAACAACAATTATTCTCTAACTTAAATGAATAACTGTATTGCAATAAACATGATCAAATCATATTCATGCTCAACGCAAACACAAAATAACATTTATTTAGGTTCAACACTAATCCCGAAAGTATAGGGAGTGTGCGATGATGATCATATCAATCTTGGAACCTCTTCGAACACACATCGTCACTTCACCATTAACTAGTCTTTGTTTATTTTGCAACTCCCGTTTCGAGTTACTACTCCTAGCAACTGAACCAGTATCAAATACTGAGGGGTTGCTATAAACACTAGTAAAGTACACATCAATAACATGTATATCAAATATAGCTTTATTCACTTTGCCATCCTTCTTATCCACCAAATATTTGGGGTAGTTCCGCTTTCAGTGACCAGTCCCTTTGCAGTTTAAGCACTCAGTTTCAGGCTTTGGTCCAGCTTTGGGCTTCTTCGCAGGAGTGACAACTTGCTTGTCATTCTACTTGAAGTTCCCTTTCTTTCCCTTTGTCCTTCTCTTGAAACTAGTGGTCTTGTCAATCATCAACACTTGATGCTCTTTCTTGATTTCTACCTTCGTCGATTTCAACATCACGAAGAGCTCGGGAATTGTTTTCTTCATCCCTTGCATACTATAGTTCATCACGAAGTTCTAGTAACTTGGTGATGGTGACTAGAGAACTCTGTCAATCACTATCTTATCTAGAAGATTAACTCCCACTTGATTCAAGCGATTGTAGTATCCAGACAGTTTGAGCACATGCTCACTAGTTGAGCAATTCTCCTTCATCTTTTAGCTATATAACTTGTTGGAGACTTCATATCTCTCAACTCGGGTATTTGCTTGAAATATTAACTTCAATTCCTGGAACATCTCATATGGTCCATGACGTTCAAAACGTCTTTGAAGTCCCGATTCTAAGCCGTTAAGCATGGTGCACTAAACTATCAAGTAGTCATCATATTGAGCTAGCTAAACGTTCATAACATCTGCATCTGATCATGCAATAGGTCTGTCGCCTAGCGGTGCATTAAGGACATAATTCTTCTGTGCAGCAATGAGGATAAACCTCAGATCACGGATCCAATCCGCATCATTGCTACTAACATCTTTCAACACAATTTTCTCTAGGAACATATCAAAATAATCATATGAAAGCAACAACGCAAGCTATTGATCTACAACATAATTTGCAAAATACTACAGGACTAAGTTCATGATAAATTTAAGTTCAATTAATCATATTACTTAAGAACTCCCACTTAGACAGACATCTCTCTAGTCATCTAAGTGATCACGTGATCCAAATCAACTAAACCATGTCCGATCATCACGTGAGATGGAGTAGTTTTCAATGGTGAACATCACTATGTTGATCATATCTACTATATGATTCACGCTCGACCTTTCGGTCTCTGTGTTCCGAGGCCATATCTGTATATGCTAGGCTCGTCAAGTTTAACCTGAGTATTCCGCGTGTGCAACTGTTTTGCACCCGTTGTATTTGAACGTAGAGCCTATCACACCCGATCATCACATGGTGTCTCAGCACGAAGAACTTTCGCAATGGTGCATACTCAGGGAGAACACTTCTTGATAATTTTTGAGAGATCATCTTAAAATGCTACCGTCAATCAAAGCAAGATAAGATGCATAAAGGATAAACATCACATGCAATCAATATAAGTGATATGACATGGCCATCATCATCTTGTGCTTGTGATCTCCATCTCCGAAGCACCGTCGTGATCACCATCATCACCGGTGCGACACCTTGATCTCCATCGTAGCATCATTGTCGTTTACGCCATCTATTGCTTCTACGACTATCGCTACCGCTTAGTGATAAAGTAAAGCAATTACAGGGCGTTTGCATTTCATACACTAAAGCGACAACCATATGGCTCCTGCTAGTTGCCGATAACTTCGGTTACAAAACATGATCATCTCATACAATAAAATATAGCATCACGTCTTGACCATATCACATCACAACATGCCCTGCAAAAACAAGTTAGACGTCCTCTACATTGTCGTTGCAAATTTTACATGGCTGCTACGGGCTGAGCAAGAACCGTTCTTACCTACGCATCAAAACCACAACGATAGTTCGTCAAGTTAGTGCTGTTTAAACCTTCACAAGGACCGGGCGTAGCCACACTCGGTTCAACTAAAGCTGGAGAAACTGACACCCACCAGCCACCTGTGTGCAAAGCACGTCGGTAGAACCAGTCTCGCGTAAGCGTGCGCGTAATGTCGGTCCGGGCCGCTTCATCCAACAATACCGCCGAACCAAAGTATGACATGCTGGTAAGCAGTATGACTTATATTGCCCACAACTCACTTGTGTTCTACTCGTGCATATAACATCTATGCATAAAACCAGGCTCGGATACCACTGTTGGGGAACGTAGTAATTTCAAAAAAATTCCTACGCACACGCGAGATCATGGTGATGCATAGCAACGAGAGGGGAGAGTGTTGTCCACGTACCCTCGTAGACCGAAAGCGGAAGCGTTATAACAACGCGGTTGATGTAATAACAAAGCGGAAGCACCGAAACTACGACGCCTCCGATCCAGCAGAATGTCGGGGAAGAGTTTCGTCAGCATGACGGCGTGGTCACGATCTTGATGTTCTACCGTTGCAGGGCTTCGCCTAAGCACCGCTACAATATTATCGAGGACTATGGTGGAGGGGGGCACCGCACACGGCTAAGAGATCCCAAGGATCAATTGTTGTGTCTATGGGGTGCCCTCTGCCCCCGTATATAAAGGAGCAAGGGGGAGGTGGCGGCCAGGAGAGGCGCCAGGGGGAGTCCTACTCCCACCGGGAGTAGGACTCCTCCTTTCCTAGTAGGAGTAGGAGAGAAGGAAGGGGAAGGGAGAAGGGAAGGAAGGAGGGGCACAGCCCCTCCCCCTAGTCCAACTCGGACTAGGCCTTGGGGCGCGCGCGGCCTGCCCTAGGGAGCCCCTCTCTCTTTCCCGTATGGCCCAATAAGGCCCATATACTCCCCGGCGAATTCTCGTAACTCTCCGGTACTCCAAAAAATACCCGAATCACTCGGAACCTTTCCGAAGTCCGAATATAGTCGTCCAATATATCGATCTTTACGTATCGACCATTTCGAGACTCCTCGTCATGTCCCCAATCTCATCCGGGACTCCGAACTCCTTCGGTACATCAAAACTCATAAACTCATAATATAACCGTCATCGAACTTTAAGCGTGCGGACCCTACGGGTTCGAGAACTATGTAGACATGACCGAGACACATCTCCGGTCAATAATCAATAGCGGAACCTGGATGCTCATATTGGCTCCCACATATTCTATGAAGATCTTTATCGGTCAAACCGTATAACAACATACGTTGTTCCCTTTGTCATCGGTATGTTACTTGCCCGAGATTTGATCGTCGGTATCTCAATACCTAGTTCAATCTCGTTACTGGCAAGTCTCTTTACTCGTTCCGTAATACATCATCCCACAACTAACTCATTAGTTGCAATGCTTGCAAGGCTTATAGTATTGTGCATTACCGAGTGGGCCCAGAGATACCTCTCCGACAATCGGGGTGAGAAATCCTAATCTCGAAATACGCCAACCCAACAAGTACCTTCGGAGACACCTGTAGAGCACCTTTATAATCAACCAGTTACGTTGTGACGTTTGGTAGCACACAAAGTGTTCCTCTGGTAAACGGGAGTTGCATAATCTCATAGTTATAGAAACATGTATAAGTCATGAAGAAAGCAATAGCCGAATACTAAACGATCGTGTGCTAAGCTAATAGAATGGGTCAAGTCAATCACATCATTCTCCTAATGATGTGACCCTATTAATCAAATGACAACTCATGTCTATGGCTAGGAAACATAACCATCTTTGATCAACGAGCTAGTCAAGTAGAGGCATACTAGTGACACTCTGTTTGTCTATGTACTCACACATGTATTATGTTTCTGGTTAATACAATTCTAGGATGAATAATAAACATTTATCATGTTATAAGGAAATAAATCATAACTTTATTATTGCCTCTAGGGCATATTTCCTTCACTTCGACGATGCAACTCACCATGAACAATTGTCATGGATTTAGATCGCCGGATGATTTGTCTCGCCGAGGTCTCATCCTCAGGCAACTCTCCACGGGTCATGTAAGCCAAATATGGCACTGTCCAATCCGGGATGACGTGAAGAGCCGCCACCAACTGTGCTTCTGGGTCTGGAACAACTAAATCTTCCTCTATGGGCAAATTAACCGAAGGATTATGCAAAACATCCAAAAATGTGTTAGGTGGCACCGGCTTACGCTGAAACCCCAGCCGGCTTAAAGCATCAGCCGCCTCATTCTTCCTTCGATCAACGTGCTCCACTTGATAACCCTTGAAGTGCCCAACCACAGCATCAACTTCACGACGGTAAGCCGCCATGAGGGGATCCTTGGAATCCCACTTGCCTGACACCTGTTGAGCCATGAGATCTGAGTCGCCCAAGCACCTTACCCGGCTCAGATTCATCTCTTTGGCCATCCGAAGACCATGGAGAAAGGCCTCATGTTCAGCTGCATTATTAGTACAAGGAAACATGAGCCGGAGCACATAACAAAATTTTTCACCCCGAGGGGAAGTTAAAACGACTCTAGCCCCCGAGCCTTCCAATTGCCTGGACCCATCAAAGTGAATAGTCCAATATGTGTTATCCGGCTTCTCCTCAGGTGTCTGCAGCTCTGTCCAGTCGTTGATAAAGTCCACCAGGGCTTGAGACTTAATAGCAGTACGCGGCATGTACTTCAAGCCATGAGGCCCAAGCTCGATGGCCCACTTGGCGACTCGTCCTGTGGCCTTTCTATTCTGGACGATGTCTCCCAAGGGGGCAGAACTTACCACGGTGATAGGGTGACCTTGGAAGTATTGCTTCAGCTTCCGGCTTGCCATGAACACCCCGTAAACAAGCTTCTGCCAATGTGGATACCTTTGCTTAGACTCAATGAGCACCTCACTGATGTAGTAAACCAACCGTTGAACCGGATGCTCCTTGTCGGCCTCCTTGCGCTCCACCACGATTGTAACACTGACAGCACGTGAGTTAGCAGCCACATATAACAGCAAGGGCTCTCTATCAATGGGAGCCGCAAGGACCGGTGGCTCAGATAGCTGTCTCTTTAAATCTTCAAAGGCAGCATTAGCAGCCTCACCTGCATAAAATTGTCATTTTCTTCATCATCGTCTGATGGCAAGGCCTTCTCCCTAACCGCTTATGAAACGGCTTAAGGCAGCAACACGACCCGCCAATCGCTGAACATCATTGATGCACGCCGGCTTAGCTAAAGAGGTAATCGCCTTGATCTTCGCATTAGCTTCAATACCTCTGTTGGAAACCAGAAACCCAAAAGCTTACCCACCGCACGCCAAACACACACTTGGCCGGGTTAAGCATCATCTTGTAAACCCGGAGATTGTCAAAGGTCTCCTTTAGATCAGCTATCAAGGTTTCCTTCTCTCTGGATTTAACCACTATATCATCCACATAAGCATGAACATTGCGTCCAATCTGATCGTGGAGGCAGTTCTGTACACACTGCTGATAAGTCGCCTGGGCACTCTTGAGCCCAAATGGCATAGATACATAGCAGAAGGCTCCAAATGGAGTGATGAAGGCCGTCTTCTCCTGGTCCTTAACTGCCATCTTGATCTGATGATAGCCAGAGTAAGCATCCAAAAAGCTCAAATGCTCACAACCCGCCGTAGCATCAATGATTTGATCAATACGGGGGAGAGCAAAGGGATCAGCCGGACAAGCCTTATTTAAGTCCGTGTAATCCACACACATCCGCCAGGTGTCGTTCTTCTTAAGCACAAGCACCGGGTTAGCCAACCACTCAGGGTGAAAAACTTCAACAATAAACCCGGCCGCCAAGAGCCGGGCCACCTCCTCACTAATAGCTTTCCGTCTCTCTTTGTTGAATTGTCGAAGAAACTGTCTGGCTGGCTTATATTTTGGATCAATATAAGAGTATGCTCAGCGAGTTCTCTCGGTACTCCCCGTATGTCAGAAGGCTTCCATGCAAAGATGTCCCGGTTCTCACGGATGAACTCGATGAGCGTGCTTTCCTATTTGGGATCCAAATTGGCACTGATACTGGACTGCTTAGACGAATCGCCTGGAGTGAACTCAACAAGCCTGGTTTCAGCAGCCGACTTAAACTTCATCGCCGGGTCATGCTCTGTGGTTGGCTTCTTCAGGGAGGTCATATTTGCCGGGTCAACATTGTCTTGATAAAACTTTAGCTCCTCTGCTGCACAAACAGACTCAGTATAAGCCGCATCACCTTCTTCACATTCTAGGGCTATCTTTCGGCTCCCGTGCACAGTTATGGTGCCCTTGTGACCCGGCATCTTAAGCTGCAAATAAACATAACACGGCCGAGCCATGAACTTGGCATAAGCTGGCCGCCCAAACAAAGCATGATATGGACTCTTAATTTTGACCACCTCAAAGGTTATTTTCTCAGCCCTAGAATCGTACTCATCTCCAAAGGCCACCTCCAACTCAATCTTACCGACTGGGTACGCCGACTTACCAGGCACCACTCCATGGAAAACGGTGTTGGATTTCTTTAAATTTTTGTCAGTCAAACCCATGCGTCGAAAGGTCTCGTAATAGAGGATGTTCATGCTGCTACCTCCGTCCATGAGTACCTTGGTGAATTTATATCCACCGATCTGAGGTGCCACCACCAAAGCTAACTGACCCGGATTGTCAACCCGGGGAGGGTGATCCTCCCTACTCCAGACAATTGGCTACTCTGACCACCTCAAATAACGGGGGACTGCCGGTTCAACAGAATTCACCGCCCTCTTGTGAATCTTCTGGTCACGTTTGCATAAGCTAGTGGTGAACACATGATATTGCCCACTATTCAGTTGCTTTGGGTTACTTTGATAACCCGACTGTTGTTGTTGTCCTCCTTGACCAGATTGCTGCTGATTATAGCCGCCTTGATTCCCCTGAAAGCCGGAATTTGAACCACCGCCTGGGCCATGAAAGCCGCCGGCACCTGAGCCGCCACCTGACCCATGATTACCGTTGAACATGTTGGAATTCTTGAAAGCCTTCATGATCGCGCAATCCTTCCATAAGTGAGTGGCTGGCCTCTCCAGGGTGACATGTCTTGGCAGGGCTCATTGAGTAACTGCTCAAGAGATGGACCTGACCCGCCAGATCGAGGGGGCGGTTTTCCCTTGCGTCTCTGATTGTTACCCTATGCATTGGCGTTGGCCACAAAATCCAGGTTACCCTCGGCCTTACGCTTATTGCCTCCTTGATTCATCGGGTTATGTAGTTGACCCTTTCCATTGCCGTTCTTCTTTCCCTTCCCTATCTTTTCCTCATCAGACGCGGGATCCTTGGTACTATCAGAATCGGCGTATTTGACTAAAGCCACCATCAGTGTACCCATATAATTACAATCACGCTTGGGACGCCCCAGCTTCTGCCTCGGTGGTTCAAATCGGCAATTCTTCTCCAACATGAGGACTGTAGAGCCGGCATCCATCTTGTCAGACGAATGTATTATCTCCTTGACACGGCGCACCCAATGAGTGGTGGATTCACCGTCTTCTTGTTTACAATTGGTTAAGTCCACAATCGACATGGACTGCTTGCAGGTGTCATTAAAGTTCTGAATGAACCGGGCCTTTAACTCCGCCCATGAGCCGATGGAATTAGGCGGTAGGCCCTTTAACCAAGACCGGGTCGTTCCATCCAACATCATGGTGAAGTACTTAGCCATTGCCGCGTCACTGACCTCCAACAGCTCCATCGCCATCTCATAACTTTCGATCCACGCCCCGGGCTCTAAGTCGGCCGTATAATTTGGCACCTTTCTGGGTCCTTTGAAGTCCTTGGGCAGACGTACATTACATAGAGCCAGCACCAAACAAGGAACACCGCCAGTTCTGGTGGCTACTCCTGCCTCAACGGAAGTCGCCGGATAATCCGGGAGGGCCTGATGAGCCTCAAAGTTTTAAATTTTTAACTTGTGTTCGGCTCGACCAAGCATTATACTTTTTTGGAAAAAAGTTTCTGGTAAAAATTTTCCTTGTCCAAACTTTGTTCGCACACACTTGACGCTTTGCCCGCGCTCATTATACCTGGGGGCTTATTTAACAGAAGCTTATTAATACAGGCTTTATGCCCAACACATGTGTCACACTTCCGCATGTACCTTTTATTCACCATTATATGCATCGATATGACTTAAGTTTTGGCCAAGCTGGGTTGCCTGGCTCCTGTGCTTACCCCTACGTTCCCGATTGTTCGGCTAGGTGGTAAAGGAGCACCTCTGCGATTATTCTGCCGGGTCGGCCGGATGTGTACCTCAGTGGGTGAAGCCAAAAGCTAGCGTTCTTAAGGGAATACTCGGTCGGTGAACTAAAAGATGATTTCTTACCTATTTATTTACCTGCCCCCAGATGTTTTTCTGCTCTTTTCGCAGTCCGGACATGCACTTTAGGGCATGCCTCCCGAGGAAAGGAACCCCTAACGGAACTATTCTCCCGGAAGATGTTTCTTATTAACCATGTAATATAACATAACTAGTTGGGCACTTATGCGATAAAGCACTAATGACCCTACACCTGGTCTCCATGCATGCCTGGTTTTTATAACCGCGAGGTATTCGGACACACTCGGACTATTGGGTCCGAGATTGAAGCGAAAAGGTCCGCTTCGACAAGCGATCTACAATCCAGCTAGAAGGCATTCGCATGTCACCTTACATTATATAGTCAACTTTTACCCAAGTCACTTGGGGCTCTTATGTTTATTTGAGTCGTTTCGGACTAAGTGTTTTTCTTCTTAGTCGTTGCAAAGTTTTTATTATTTATCACTCCTTTTTTTTCGACACGAGTGTGCGGTCACTAGCCGGGGAGCCTAATTTCTCTCTCAAAAGCGCTAGAGTTTAGTTTTCTAAACTGGCCTAATGAGAAGTACTCCGCCTTGGGATGGGAGGCTGAAGCCGTGGCTGACCAGCTTGAAGTCTTGAGATAGGATGTGTCATGTTAAAGCACGGCAGAAGCACTTTTTCTAAAGTCAATTTTCGGATTGGCATCGAACACTTGATCTTGTTCGGACGTCATGTTTTCTTGACATTTTTGGTTTTCAAGCTTTTGGCACTTTCAAACTATTTGTGTGTTTTCAGCACAAGTCTCGCGATGCAACGTCGGACACCTTTAGAGATCCGGCAAAACATTCTCGGATATTGCTATATATGCATCGATTTGAATTGTGTCTTGATCAATAGTTGGGTTGCCCGGCTCCGCGCTTGCCTCCTACGTTCCGCTTTGTTCGGCTAGGTGTGCAAAGGAGAACCACTGCGATTGTGCTTCCAGCTCGCATGGTCAAGCACCTCAGTGGACAAAGCCAAAAACTGACTGTCACAATAGGTGTAAACTGGTCAGCGATCCGATGACTATATTAAATGACGGACCATTCATAACATTGGCGAAGTGTTTCCGGCTTGACCTCGATTGTCCCGAACACTACCGGGGCTAATGGCGGCCTCCCAAACTAAATCCTCAATATTTTGCTCTTACATTGGAGCTGAGGTTTCATGATCATGCTTAGCATGACAACCCAAAGAAAGGAACCGATAGCGGAACTATTTTCTTTGGAAGACATTTCTTCTGTTAAACAGTAATATAACATATCTCTCCGCATACCTTTTTTTATAAAACCGTATGGCCAGATTGCCTTGTTTGTCGTAAATCTTTGCCCTCATAAAGGCCTTATAAAGTAGGACAAACACTCCTCGGCTACTGGCCGAGGAGGTTGAAGCCGATGGTCGGTCAACAAAGTTTTGTACAATGCGGATCCGAGCTTAATGACATAAAGTACTTGGATACATTGAGTCATTACACACAATTGTGATTTTACTATGGATATCGATCCTTAATTCGGCCACCCATGCCCGCATTAAGGCTCGGGGGCTACTGGGCTTGGGCTTATTATTTATGAATATTAAAGGGCACATCAATCCCCGATGCGGTGTTGCCACCGACAAGTGTCTCGGGGGCTCTTGCATTGCCTGTTCTATGCAGAAAATTTTAAGTGCAATACAGTTTCGAGGAGATTTTGATCCTCGGGTTGGTCGGCCGCACACAACCCGAGTCTCGAGGACTGAGCACGCCGCTTTTGTGTCCGGAGTATTCGCGAGCTAGGACTTGATCCTCGGGCCGATTTTGCAAATAAACCTGAGTCTCGGCTGCTCTTTGGGATCAACGGTCTTCGTCATCCTTCAGTGCATCTCGGGTTTTAGACCGATACACACCTTGTGGGCTCTTGGCTATGTATCTCGGCAGAGAATAAATTGCACCAATAAAAATATTGACAAAAATCGGCCCACATTCGGGTGGTGCACCACCTCGGAAGCGATCCGCATAAAACTTCGGACGCTAGTGGCTGGCTCCATAGAGGGCATTTCCGGCATTAAGCTCGGCTAAACTCCTTCAAACTTCTTTAAACCAAGGTGATTTACGACACCTCGGATACAGTCCGGCGTTGGAGCTCGGATACACAATCCGGCGTTGGAGCTCGGATACAGTCCGGCGTTGGAGCTCGGATACATAGTCCGGCGTTGGAGCTCGGATACATTCCGGCGTTAGAGCTGGGAAGCGGTCCGGCATTGGTGCTCGGCTGCAAAAGATACCTCGAATACAGTCCGGTGTTGGAGCTCGGACGCAAGAGGACGCTGCCGCCCGGGAACAGCTTCAAACCCGAGGTGTGGCATAAAAATAACAAGGCATTGATAAAGGCCGGAAACTTAAAGGGGCTCCTCGGATACCCGACGTGTAAACTCGTCGAATGCATTTCGGCGATCCTCAAGATCGAGGACAAGAAGATTTGTTGAACCAGTTTTCAAGACCGACGACCGAAGATGAAGAACAGTTCGGAAGAATCGAGGAGCGTTCCCAACTTGAAGACCGGTTTAGGGGGCTACTAACGGTGTCCTGGACTAGGGGGTACTCACCACGTCGTCTCCCGATCAGTTGGATTGGGCCGAGGATCCCCATGGCCGTATACTCATGGGCCAGTCCGGACAGTTGCCGCATACAAGGAAGATTCCACAAGACTTGGCGATCAAGACAAGGACTCCTCCCCCACCGGCGTATTCGGCTAGGACTCTTGTTATCCTAGGCCTCTGGTGCATTATATAAACCGAGCCCAGGCTAGTCGATAGACATATACAACAATCATACCATAGGCTAGCTTCTAGGGTTTAGCCTCCTTGATCTCGTGGTAGATCTACTCTTGTACTACCCATATCATCAATATCAATCAAGCAGGAGTAGGGTATTACCTCCATCGAGAGGGCCCGAACCCAGGTAAAAACATCGTGTCCCTTGTCTCCTGTTACCATCCGCCTAGACGCACAGTTCGGGACCCCCTACCCGAGATCCGCCGGTTTTGACACAGACACCGCCCGTTCGTCCTCCTGACGTATCCGGTCCTGTACCGGGTTATAACCGCCGGGCTGGTTACAGCGTTGGGAGTTGCTTGACAAGGCTTCTGATTCCATGTGCCTGCTGTAACTCGGGCTCCGGCTTGGGCGAGGAATTGAATGAATCATGTCCCGACTGTAGGAATAAGCCTCCTGCTGAGACAGAGCCATCTGGACAAGTTCTCTGATCCTTCGCATCTCCACCGCTGTTGGATCATCACCGTCCACTGGGAGAGCCGCCAAACGTGATGATGTTGCAATCAGGTTCTCCATGGGATTAGAAAAGTGAGTCGGTGGTGTTGGTACGTATCGGGGCGGGGCCATGTTCCCATGAGGAGGTGCCATCACCCGAGGCTGAACCGGCCCCCCTGCTCCGGATGTCATGAACTGATTTGCTTCTGGCGGGTTACTAGGGCCAGCTCCGGGTGTATCAAAGAGGTTCCGAGGATCATAAATCGGAGCCAAACGGGATTGAGTTTTCTGGTGTCTCCTCCTCATCACTTCGTTAGATGCGTTCAGGTTCATCGTAAGCTGGAAAGCCTCTGATTGGAGTTGCTGCGCCCATGAATCCAAAGCCGCCCGTTCTGTGGCCAACCTAGTGTCCTCAGCTGCTAGGGCCTCCTTGGCCCGAGCTATTTCCTCACGCACCTGTGCCACCTCTGCATTATGTTCATCTTGATTCGCAGGAATAACTGTGGTGGTTAACAGGGTCGTCAGCTTATCCATGAGATCCATCAGCACCTGAGCCGGCGGGCGCACAGGGCCTCCTGCCCCGGTCGCTCCTGACCCGGACATTATTTCTGCCGCGGCTGTAGAGTTTTGACCGGGTTGAGTACCAGCCATGAAGACCCCTACGTAGCTCGGCGGCTCAAAGGGGTCCGGAATACTGCTGCCATCGGAACAGCCCCCAAGCCTGCCGTCTTGCAGTTGATACATCGAATCTGTTTCACCAGTGGACGAGTCATCATCGGAGTGGACGGCCGTCTCACCACCATCTACAGATCCTTCAGAAAGTTCCCCTCCGTGGATGCAACCCACGAAGGCACGCTTCACGATGGGTTGAGCTCGGGCGGGTCTTGCACGCTGAGCCGTCTCGACGAGATCGGTGCAGTTGTCCGGCTCAGGGCCCAGCTCACCAATCCGACCGATGAAGACGTGAATTCCGCCGAAGGGGACCCGGTACCCGTAGTCAATTGAGCCGGCCTCGGGGCCCAGCCTTCGTCGTCGATGTAGATCTTGCCGCGACGACTTTTGGTCATCTGGCCGATTGCGTATCCCTTGATCCCTTCGAAGTTGCCCTTCAAGAACTCAAATCCAACGTGCGCTGGCCCCACGGTGGGCGCCAACTGTCGTGGAATTGTCACGGCAGATGTCCTCTTGCAAGGACTTAGTTGTGGAGCCATCGCATCTAGGAAGCTTAAAGGGGTTAATCGGGACAAAGGACACGAGAGAGTTATACTAGTTCGGCCCCTTACGGTGAAGGTAAGGCCTACGTCTAGTTGGGTTGATATTGCTAGGGTTTCGATGACCAGGGAGCGAGATACGCTATGCCCGGTTCTCGAGGAGTTGTTTCTTGCCCTAAGCCGCCAGTGGGTCGTCCCCTTATATACACGGGGATACGCCCTGCGGCCTACAGAGTCCCGGCCGGCTCATAAACAGTGTCCGGCTCGGTGACTAGTTAACTCTACCTTATGATACAAGACATGCCATTAAGGCGGTTTACTACTACGGGCCTTAAGTCGCCTGTGGGCTTTTAGACCCTTTATTGAACCGCCATCTTCATCCTTGGTCTTGGGCTTCTTCTGATGAATCCTTCTTTGCGTAACCCGGCCCCTCACGGGCGGCTTACGCAAATAGTTATATCCCCAATAGGGTCCAAACGGAATGAAACCTTCGGGAGCGTGATTTTTGGAACGAACGTGATCCAGAGGACTTGGAGTGCAAGTCAAGAAGCAGTCGAGGCGGCCACGAGGGTGGAGGGCGCGCCCACCCCTACTGGGCGCGTCCCCCTATCTCGTGGGCCCCTCGGGCGTCCACCGACCTACTTCTTCCTCCTATATATACCCACGTACCCCGAGAACATCAAATGCGACCATGAAAAACTATTTCCACCACCGTAACCTTCTGTATCCGCGAGATCCCATCTTGGAGCCTTCGCCGGTGCTCCACCGGAGGGGGAATAGACCATGGAGGGCTTCTACATCAACACCATAGCCCCTCCGATGAGTTGTGAGTAGTTTACCACAGACCTTTGGGTCCATAGTTATTAGCTAGATGGCTTCTTCTCTCTTTTTGGATCTCAATACCATGTTCTCCTCGATCTTCTTGGAGATCTATTCGATGTAACTCTTTTTGCGGTGTGTTTGTCGAGATCCGATGAATTGTGGGTTTATGATCAAGTTTATCTATGAGAAATATTTGAATCTCCTCTGAATTCTTTTATGTGTGATTAAGTTATCTTTGCAAGTCTCTTCGAATTATCAGTTTGGTTTGGCCTACTAGATTGATCTTTCTTGCAATGGGAGAAGTGCTTAGCTTTGGGTTCAATCTTGCGGTGTCCTTTCCCAGTGATAGCAGAGGCAGCAAGGCACGTATTGTATTGTTGCCATCGAGGATAAAAAGATGGGGTTTATATCATATTGCATAAGTTTATCCCTCTACATCATGTCATCTTTCTTAATGCATTACTCTGTTCTTTATGAACTTAATACTCTAGATGCATGCTGGATAGCGGTCGATGTGTGGAGTAATAGTAGTCGATGCAGGCAGGAGTTGGTCTACTTGGCACGGACGTGATGCCTAAATACATGATCATGCCTAGATAATCTCATAATTATTCGCTTTTCTATCAATTGCTCGACAGTAATTCGTTCACCCACCGTAATACTTATGCTATCTTGAGAGAAGCCACTAGTGAAACCTATGCCCCCCGGGGTCTATCTCTTATCATATAAGCTTTCAATTTACTTTTATTTGCATATTTACTTTTCCAATCTATATCATAAAATACCAAAAATATATTTATCATATCATACTATCTCTATCAGATCTTACTTTCGCAAGTGGCTGTGAAGGGATTGACAACCCCTTTATTGCGTTGGTTGCGAGTTATTTGTTTGTTTGTGTAGGTGCGTGGGACTTTTGAGGAGCCTCCTACTGGATTGATACCTTGGTTCTCAAAAACCGAGGGAAATACTTACGCTACTATTGCTACATCACCCTTTCCTCTTCAAGGAAAACCAACGCAAGCTCAAGACGTAGCAAGAAGGATTTACGGCGCCGTTGTCGGGAGGTCTTCGCTCAAGTCAAGACATACCAAGTACCCATCACAAACTCATCTCCCTCGCATTTACATTATTTTCCATTTGCCTCTCGTTTTCCTCTCCCCCACTTCACCCTTCCCGTTTTATTCGCCCTCTCTTTCCCAACGTTCGCTCTCTTTTGCTTGCCTTTTTGTTTGCTTGTGTGTTGGATTACTTGTCGCCATGGCGCAAGATAATACCAAATTGTGTGATTTCTCCAATACCAATAATAATGATTTACTTAGTACTCCGATTGCTCCTCTTAATGATGTTGAGTCTTGTGAAATCAATACTGCTTTGCTAAATCTTGTTATGAAAGATCAATTCGCCGACCTTCCTAGTGAAGATGCCGCTACCCATCTAAACAACTTTGTTGATTTGTGTGACATGCAAAAGAAGAAAGATACGGATAATGATATTGTTAAATTGAAGTTATTTCCATTTTCACTTAGATATCGTGCTAAAGTTTGGTTTTCGTCTTTGCCTAAAAGTAGTATTGATTCTTGGAACAAGTGCAAAGATGCTTTTATCTCTAAGTATTTTCCTCCCGCTAAGATCATCACCCTTAGGAACGATATTATAAATTCTAAACAACTTGATGATGAGCATGTTGCCCAATCTTGGGAAAGAATGAAATTGATGATTCGCAATTGCCCTACTCATGGTTTGAATTTAGGGATGATCATACAAAATTTCTATGCCGGATTGAATTTTGCTTCTAGAAATCTTTTAGATTCGGCCGCGGGAGGCACGTTTATGGAAATCACTTTAGGAGATGCTACAAAACTTCTTGATAATATTATGGCTAATTATTCTCAATGGCTGTTACGTCTCCTACGTATCTATAATTTTTGATTGTTCCATGCTATTATATTACCCCCTTTCTGATGTTTATGGGCTTTATTTTACACATTTATATCATTTTTGGGACTAACCTACTAACCGGAGGCCCAGCCCATATTGCTGTTTTTTTGCCTATTTCAGTATTTCGAAGAAAAGGAATATCAAACGGAGTCCAAACGGAATGAAACCTTCGGGAGCATAATTTTTGGAACGAACGTGATCCAAAGGACTTGGAGTGCAAGTCAAGAAGCAGCCAAGGCGGCCACGAGGCAGGAGGGCGCGCCCACCCCCTCTGGGCGCTCCCCCCTATCTTGTGGGCCCCTCGGGCGGCCACCGACGTACTTCTTCCTCCTATATAAGCCTACGTACCCCGAAAACATCCAGGGAGCCAACGAAACACAATTTCCACCGTCGTAACCTTCTGTATCCGCGAGATCCCATCTTGGAGCCTTCGCCGGCGCTTCACCGAAGGGGGAATCAACCACGGAGGGCTTCTACATCAACACCATAGCCCCTCCGATGAGTTGTGAGTAGTTTACCACAGACCTTCGGGTTCATAGTTATTAGCTAGATAGCTTCTTCTCTCTTTTTGCATCTCAATACAATGTTCTCCCCCTCTCTTGTGGATAAGTATTCGATGTAAACTCTTTTTGCGGTGTGTTTGTCGAGATCCGACGAATTGTGGGTTTATGATCAAGTTTATCTATGAGAAATATTTGAATCTCCTCTGAATTCTTTTATGTATGATTGAGTTATCTTTGCAAGTCTCTACGAATTATCAGTTTGGTTTGGCCTACTAGATTGATCTTTCTTGCCATGGGAGAAGTGCTTAGCTTTGGGTTCAATCTTGCGGTGTCCTTTCCCGGTGTGACAGAGGGCAGCAAGGCACGTATTGTATTGTTGCCATCGAGGATAAAAAGATGGTGTTTATATCATATTGCATGAGTTTATCCCTCTACATCATGTCATCTTGCTTAAGGTGTTACTCTGTTCTTATGAACTTAATACTCTAGATGCAGGCAGGAGTCGGTCGATGTGTGGAGTAATAGTAGTAGATGCAGGCAGGAGTCGGTCTACTTGTTGCGGACGTGATGCCTATATACATGATCATGCCTAGATAATCTCATAATTATTCGCTTTTCTATCAATTGCTCGACAGTAATTTGTTCACCCACCGTAATACTTATGCTATCTTGAGAGAATCCTCCAGTGAAACTTATGGCCCCCGGGTCTATACTTTATCATATAAGCTTTCAATCTACTTTTATTTGCATCTTTCCTTTTTGCATCTATATTATAAAATACCAAAAATATATTTATCTTATCATACTATCTCTATCAGATCTCACTTTTGCAAGTGGCCGTGAAGGGATTGACAACCCCTTTATTGCGTTGGTTGCGAGTTCTTTGTTTGTTTGTGTAGGTGCGTGGGACTTTTGAGGAGCCTCCTACTGGATTGATACCTTGGTTCTCAAAAACCGAGGAAAATACTTACGCTACTATTGTTGCATCACCCTTTCGTCTTCAAGGAATACCAACGCAAGCTCAAGAAGTAGCAAGAAGGATTTCTGGCGCCGTTGCCGGGGAGGTCTTCGCTCAAGTCAAGACATACCAAGTACCCATCACAAACTCATCTCCCTCGCATTTACATTATTTTCCATTTGCCTCTCGTTTTCCTCTCCCCCACTTCACCCTTCTCGTTTTATTTTCCCTCTCTTTCCCAATCTTCTCCTCTCTTTTTCGCTGGCCCTTTTCTGTTGCTTGTGTGTTGGATTACTTGTTGCCATGGCGCAAGATAATACCAAAGTGTGTGATTTCTCGAATACCAATAATAATGATTTCCTTAGTACTCTGATTGCTCCTCTTAATGATGTTGAGTCTTGTGAAATCAATACTGCTTTGCTGAATCTTGTTATGAAAGATCAATTCGCCGGCCTTCCTAGTGAAGATGTCGCTACTCATCTAAACAACTTTGTTAAATTGTGTGATATGCAAAAGAAGAAAGATACGGATAATGATATTGTTAAATTGAAGTTATTTCCGTTTTCACTTAGAGAACGTGCTAAAGTTTGGTTTTCGTCTTTGCCTAAAAATAGTATTGATTCTTGGAACAAGTGCAAAGATGCTTTTATCTCTAAGTATTTTCCTCCCGCTAAGATCATCACTCTTAGGAATGATATTATGAATTTTAAACAACTTGATGATGAGCATGTTGCCCAATCTTTGGAAAGAATGAAATTGATGATTCTCAATTGCCCTACTCATGGTTTGAATTTATGGATGATCATACAAAAATTTTATGCCGGTTTGAACTTTGCTTCTAGAAATCTTTTAGATTCGGCCGCGGGAGGCACGTTTATGGAAATCACGTTAGGAGATGCTAGAAAACTTCTTGATAATATTATGGCTAATTATTCTCAATGGCACACCGAAAGATCTTCTAGTAAAAAAATGCATGCTATAGAAAAATCAATGTTTTGAGTGGAAAGATGGACGAACTTATGAAGTTGTTTGCTACTAGAAATACTCCTCTTGATCCCAATTATATGCCTTTGTCTTCTTAGATTGGGAATAATAATGAATCTATGGATGTGAATTTTGTTGGTAGGAATAGTTTTGGAGACAAGGCTTATAGATGACACTTTAATTCTAGACCGTTCCCTAGTAATTCCTCTAATAATTATGGAAATTCCTACAATAATTCTTATGGTAATTTTAATAAGATGCCCTCTGATTTTGAGAATAGTGTGAAAGAATTTATGATTTCTCAAAAGAATTTTAATGCTTTGCTTGAAGAAAAATTTCTCAAAGTTGATGATTTGGCTAGGAACGTTGATAGACTTTCGCTTGATGTTGATTCTCTTTAAACCTAGATCTTCTCCTCCTAAGCATGATATCAATGAGTCTCTCAAAGCCATGAGATTTTCTATTGATGAGTGCAAGGAAAGAACCGCTAGATTGCGTGCTAAGAAAGATTGCTTTGTAAAGGCGTGTTCTTCTAGTTTCGATGAAAATAATGATGAAGATCTTAAAGTTATTGATGCGTCCCCTATTAGATCTTTGTTTTGCAGTATGAATCTTGATAATAATGGGACTGGAGATGAGTCAACTTTAGTTGGAAGGCGTCCCAAGAATTCGGAGTTTTTAGATCTTGATGCTAAATTTGGTAAAAGTGGGATTGGAGAGGTCATGACTTTAAATAGCATTGAACCCACTATCTCGGATTTCAGGGAATTTGATTATGATAATTGTTCTTTAGAAGGTTGTTCTTGTTGGAATCCGTTGTTAATTCTCCTCATGCTTATAGTCGAAATAAAGCTTTTACCAAACATATCGTTGATGCCTTGATGCAATCTTATGATGAGAAACTTAATTTGGAAGTTTCTATACCTAGAAAATTTAATGATGAGTGGGAACCTACTACAAAGATTAGAATTAAAGATCATGAGTTTTTTGCTTTGTGTGATTTGGGTGCTAGTGTTTCCACGATTCCGAAAACTTTATGTGATATTCTAGGTTTCCATGATCTTGATGATTGCTCTTTAAATTTGCACCTTGCGGATTCCACCATTAAAAAGCCAATGGGAAGGATCAATGATGTTCTCATTGTTGCAAATAGAAATTTGGTGCCCGTAGATTTTATTGTTCTTGATATAGATTGCAATCTTTCTTGCCCTATTATTCTTGGTAGACCTTTCCTTAGAACGATTGGTGCGATTATTGATATTAAGGAAGGGAATATTAGATTCCAATTTCCATTAAGGAAAGGCATGGAGCACTTTCCAAGAAAGAAATTCAAATTACCTTATGAATCTATCATGCGAGCTACTTATGAATTGAGTGCCAAAGATGGCACTACTTAGATCTATCTTCGCTTTTATGCCTAGCTAAGGGCGTTAAACGATAGCGCTAGTTGGGAGGCAACCCAATTTTATTTGTGTTTTTTGTTTTTGTTTTTGTTTAGTAACAAATTTTGCATCTAACTTATGTTTAGATGTGTTTTTATGTTTTAATTAGTGTTTGTGCCAAGTAGAACCTATAGGATAACCTATGATGATACTTAATTTGATTCTGCTGAAAAACAGAAACTTTGCACGCACGAAATTAGTATTGTGAAATCACAGAAACGTGCTTTTGCATTGATTATTTTTTCGGCTGATCAATAGACAAATTGTCCAGGACTTCCTATTTTTGTACGATTTTTAGAGTTCCAAAAGTTTGTGTTAGTTACAGATTGCTACAGACTGTTCTGTTTTTGACAGATTCTGTTTTTCGTGTGTTGTTTGCTTATTTTGATGCATCTATGGCTAGTAAAATAGTTTATAAACCATAGAGAAGTTGGAATACAGTAGTTTCAACACCAAAATAAATAAAGAATGAGTTCATTATAGTACCTTATGTGGTGGTTTTGTTTTCTTTCACTAACGGAGCTTATAAGATTTCCTGTTGAGTTTTGTGTTGTGAAGTTTTCAAGTTTTGGGTAAAACTTTGATGGACTATGGAATAAGGAGTGGTAAGAGACTAAGCTTGGGGATGCCCATGGCACCCCAAGATATTCAAGGATAGCCAAAATCCTAAGCTTGGGGATGCCCCGGGAAGGCATCCCCTCTTTCGTCTTCGTTCATTGGTAACTTTACTTGGAGCTATATTTTTATTCGCCACATGATATGTGTTTTTCTTGGAGCGTCGTGTATTATATTAGTCTTTGATTTTTAGTTTACCACAATCATCCTTGCTGTACACACCTTTTGGGAGAAGCCCACTTGATTAGAATTTGCTAGAATACTCTATGTGCTTCACTTATATCTTTTGAGCTTGATAGTTTTTGCTCTAGTGCTTCACGTATATCTTTTAGAGCACGGGGGTGGCTTAATTTTGAAGAAATTGCTAGTATCTCATGCTTCACTTATATTATTTTGAGAGTCTTTTAGAACAGCATGGTATTTGCTATGGTTACAAATTTGGTCCTAGAATGATGAGCATCCAAGTTGGGTATAATAAAAACTATCATAGGAAGTGAATTGGATGCTATGATCAATTTGATGCTTGATAATTGTTTTGAGATATAAAGGTAGTAATTTTAGGGTCATGCTAGTGGGTAATTATGAAATTGAGAAATACTTTTGTTGAAGTTGGCAAGTCCCGTAGCATGCACGTATGGTAAAAGTTGTGTGACAAATTTGTTGCATGAGGTGCTCTTTTGATTGTCTTCCTTATGAGTGGCAGTCGGGGACGAGCGATGGTCTTTTCCTACCAATCTATCCCTCTTGGGGCATGCGTAGTAGTACTTTGCTTCAAGGGCTAAGTAGACTTTTGCAACAAGTATATGAGTTCTTTATGACTAATGTGAGTCCATGGATATACGCACACTCATCCTTCCACTTTGCTAGCCTCTATTATACCGCGCAACTTTCGCCGGTAGCATGAACCCATTATTTACCTTCCTCAAAACAGCCACCGTACCTACCTATTATGGCATTTCCATAGCCATTCCGAGATATATAGCCATGCAACTTTCCACCATTCCGTTTATTATGACACGCTTCATTATTGTCATATTGCTCTTTGCATGATCATGTAGTTGACATCGTATTTGTGGCAAGGCCACCTTCATAATTTTCATACATGTCTCTCTTGATTCATTGCATATCCCGGTACACCGTCGGAGGCATTCATATAGAGTCATATCTTGTTCTAGCTTTGAGTTGTAATTCTTGAGTTGTAAATCAATAAAAGTGTGATGATCTTCATTATTAGAGCATTGTCTCTGTGAGGAAAGGATGATGAAGACTATGATTCCCCCACAAGTCGGGATGAGACTTCGGACTTTAAAAAGAAAAAAAAAGAGAGAAAGGCCAAAAAGAAAAAAAAATAAAGGCCAAAGAAAAAAGAAAAAAAGAGAAAAAGAAAAAGAAAAAATAAAATGAGAGAAAAATAGAGAAGGGACAATGCTACTATCTCTTTTTCCACACTTGTGCTTCAAAGTAGCACCATGATCTTCATGATAGAGAGTCTCCTATGTTGTCACTTTCATATACTCAGTAGGAATTTTTCATTATAGAACTTGGCTTGTATATTCCAATGATGGGCTTCCTCAAAATGCCATAGGTCTTCGTGAGCAAGTGAGTTGGATGCACACCCACTTAGTTCCTTTTGTTAAGCTTTCATATATTTATAGCTATAGTGCATCTGTTGCATGGCAATCCCTACTCACTCACATTGATATCTATTGATGGGCATCTCCATAGCCCGTTGATACGCCTAGTTGATGTGAGACTATCTTCTCCCTCTTTTTGTCCTCACAACCACCACCATTTACCACCATAGTGCTATGTCCATGGCTTGCGCTCATGTATTGCGTAAGAGTTGAAAAAGCTGAAGCGTTAAAAAGTATGAACCAATTGCTCGGCTCGTCATTGGGGTTGTTCATGATGGGAGTATTTTGTGTAATGAAAATGAAGCATGGCCTAACTATATGATTTTGTAGGGATAAGCTTTCTTTGGCTATGCTATTTTGATAGGACATGATTATTTGTTAGTATGCTTCGAAGCATTATTATTTTTATGTTTTATAAGCTTTTATCTTGAATCATTTGGATCTAAACAATCATGGCACAATAAAGAAAATTACATTGAGAATTATGCTAGGGAGCATTCCACATCAAAAATTCTGTTTTTATCATTGACCTACTCGAGGACGAGCAGTAATTAAGCTTGGGGATGCTTGATACGTCTCCAATGTATCTATAATTTTTTATTGTTCCATAATATTATATTACCCCTTTTGAATGTTTATGGGCTTTATTTTACACATTTATATCATTTTTGGGACTAACCTACTAACCGGAGGCCCAGCCCGTATTGTTGTTTTTTTGCCTATTTCAGTATTTCGAAGAAAAGGAATATCAAACGGAGTCCAAACGGAATGAAACCTTCGGGAGCGTAATTTTTGGAACGAACGTGATCCAGAGGACTTGGAGTGCAAGTCAAGAAGCAGCCGAGGCGGCCACGAGACAGGAGGGCGCGCCCACCCCCTCTGGGCGCGCCCCCCTATCTTGTGGGCCCCTCGGGCGGCCACCGACGTACTTCTTCCTCCTATATAATCCTACGTACCCCAAAAACATCTAGGGAGCCAACGAAACACAATTTCCACCGCTGTAACCTTCTGTATCCGCGAGATCCCATCTTGGAGCCTTCGCCGGCGCTTCGCCGGAGGGGGAATCGACCACGGAGGGCTTCTACATCAACACCATAGCCCCTCCAATGAGTTGTGAGTAGTTTACCACAGACCTTCGGGTCCATAGTTATTAGCTAGATGACTTCTTCTCTCTTTTTGGATCTCAATACAATGTTCTCCCCCTCTCTTGTGGAGATCTATTCGATGTAAACTCTTTTTGCGGTGTGTTTGTCGAGATCCGATGAATTGTGGGTTTATGATCAAGTTTATCTATGAGAAATATTTGAATCCCCTCTTAATTCTTTTATGTATGATTGAGTTATCTTTGAAAGTCTATTCGAATTATCAGTTTCGTTTGGCCTACTAGATTGATCTTTCTTGCCATGGGAGAAGTGCTTAGCTTTGGGTTCAATCTTGCGGTGTCCTTTCCCAGTGACTGCAGGGGCAGTAAGGAACGTATTGTATTGTTACCATCGAGGATAAAAAGATGAGGTTTATATCATATTGCATGAGTTTATCCCTCTGCATCATGTCATCTCGCTTAAGGCGTTACTCTGTTCTTATGAACTTAATACTCTAGATGCAGGCAGGAGTCGGTCGATGTGTGGAGTAATAGTAGTAGATGCAGGCAGGAGTCGGTCTACTTGTTGCGGACGTGATGCCTATATACATGATCATGCCTAGATAATCTCATAATTATTCGCTTTTCTATCAGTTGCTCGACAGTAATTTGTTCACCCACCGTAATACTTATGCTATCTTGAGAGAAGCCTCTAGTGAAACCTATGGCCCCCGGGTCTATCCTTTATCATATAAGCTTTCAATCTACTTTTATTTGCATCTTTACTTTTTGCATCTATATTACAAAATACCAAAAATATATTTATCTTATCATACTATCTCTATCAGATCTCACTTTCGCAAGTGGCCGTGAAGGGATTGACAACCCCTTTATTGCGTTGGTTGCGAGTTCTTTGTTTGTTTGTGTAGGTGCATGGGACTTTTGAGGAGCCTCCTACTGGATTGATACCTTGATTCTCAAAAACTGAGGGAAATACTTACGCTACTATTGTTGCATCACCCTTTCCTCTTCAAGGAAAACCAACGCAAGCTCAAGACATAGCAATGGCACACTGAAAGATCTACTAGTAAAAAAGTGCATGCTATAGAAGAAATTAATGTTTTGAGTGGAAAGATGGATGAACTTATGAAATTATTTGCTACTAAGAATGCTCCTCTTGATCCCAGTGATATGCCTTTGTCTACTTTGATTGAGAATAATAATGTATCTATGGATGTGAATTTTGTTGGTAGGAATAGTTTTGGAAACAATGCTTATAGAGGAAACTTTAATCCTAGACCATTCCCTAGTAATTCCTCTAATAATTATGTAAATTCCTACAATAATTCTTATGGTAATTTTAATAAGATGCCCTCTGATTTTGAGAATAGTGTTAAAGAATTTATGATCTTTCTACGTCTTGAGCTTGCGTTGGTTTTCCCCGAAGAGGAGAGGAAAACGAGAGGCAAATGGCAAATAATGTAATGCAAGAGATATGGATTGTGATGGGTACTTGGTATGTTGACTTTTGCGTAGACTCCCCGGCAACGGCGCCAGAAATCCTTCTTGCTACGTCTTGAGCTTGCGTTGGTTTTCCCCGAAGAGGAGAGGATGATGCAGCATAGTAGCGTAAGTATTTCCCTCAGTTTTTGAGGACCAAGGTATCAATCCAGAGGAGGCCACGCACAAGTCCTCGTACTGCACAAAGCGATAGCTACTCGCAACCAACGCGATTAGGGGTTGTCAATCCTTCACGGTCACTTACGAGTGAGATATGATAGAGATAATATTTTTGGTATTTTTGGTATAAAGATGCAAAGTGAAAAGTAAAAGGCAAAGTAAAAAGAAGCAAGTATAAAAGTGATGGAGATTGATATGATGAGAATAGACCCGGGGGCCATATGTTTCACTAGTGGCTTCTCTCAAGAGCATAATTATTCTACGGTGGGTGAACAAAATACTATTGAGCAATTGACAGAATTGAGCATAGTTATGAGTATATCTAGGTATGATCATGTATATAGGCATCACGTCCGAGACAAGTAGACCGAAACGATTCTGCATCTACTACTATTACTCCACTCATCGACCGCTATCCAGCATGCATCTAGAGTATTAAGTTAAAAACAGAGTAACGCCTTAAGCAAGATGACATGATGTAGAGGAATAAATTCATGCAATATGATAAATACCCCATCTTGTTATCCTCGATGGTAACAATACAATACATGCCTTGCAACCCTTTCTGTCACTGGGTAAGGACACCGCAAGATTGAACCCAAAGCCATGCACTTCTCCCATTGCAAGAACTACCAATCTAGTTGGTCAAACCAAACGGATAATTCGAAGAGTCTTGCAAAGATAACTCAATCATACATAAAAGAATTCAGAGAAGATTCAAATATTATTCATAGATAAGCTGGATCATAAACCCACAATTCATTGGTCTCAACAAACACACCGCAAAAAGAAGATTACATCGAATAGATCTCCACGAGAGGGGAGAACATTGTATTGAGATCCAAAAGAGAGAAGAAGCCATCTAGCTACTAGCTATGGACCCAAGGTCTGAAGTAAACTACTCACACTTCATCGGAGAGGCTATGGTGTTGATGTAGAAGCCCTCCGTGGTGGATGCCCCCCCGCAGAGCTCCTAACAGGCCCCAAGATGGGATCTCGTGGATACAGGAAGTTGCGGCGGTGGAATTAGGTTTTTGGCTCCTGTTCTGATCGTTTGGGGGTACATAGGTATATATAGGAGGAAGGAGTACATCGGTGGAGCAACAAGGGGCCCACGAGGCAGGGGGCGCGCCCTAGGGGGCACCCCCACCCTCGTGACCGCCTCTCTGGTTCCTTGGCGTAGGGTCCAAGTCTCCTGGATCACGTTTGGTGAGAAAATCACGTTTCCGAAGGTTTCATTCCGTTTGGACTCCGTTTGATATTCTGTTTCTTCGAAACACTGAAAAAGGCAAAAAACAGCAATTCTGGGCTGGGCCTCCGGTTAATAGGTTAGTCCCAAAAATAATATAAAAGTGGAAAATAAAGCCCATTATAGTCCAAAACAGTAGATAAAGTAGCATGGAGCAATAAAAAATTATAGATACGTTGGAGACGTATCAGATCTCTCAAAAGAATTTTAATGCCTTGCTTGAAGAAAAATTGCTCAAAGTTGATGATTTGGCTAGGAACGTTGATAGACTTTCGCTTGATGTTGATTCTCCTAAACTTAGATCTACTCCTCCTAAGCATGATATCAATGAGTCTCTCAAAGCTATGAGAATTTCCATTGATGAGTGCAAAGAAAGAACCGCTAGATTGCGTGCTAAGAAAGATTGCTTTATAAAGGCGTGTTCTTCTAGTTTCCATGAAAATAATGATGAAGGTCTTAAAGTTATTGATGTGTCCCCTATTAGATCTTTGTTTTACAATATGAATCTTAATAATGATGGGACTGAAGATGAGTCAACTTTAGTTAAAAGGCGTCCCAATGATTCGGAGTTTTTAGATCTTAATGCTAAATTTGGTAAAAGTGGGATTAAAGAGGTCAAGACTTTAAATAGCATTGAACCCACTATCTTGGATTTCAAGGAATTTAATTATGATAATTGTTCTTTAGAAGGTTGTATTTCCTTGTTGCAATCCGTTGTGAATTCTCCTCATGCTTATAGTCAAAATAAAGCTTTTACCAAACATATTGTCGATTCCTTGATGCTATCTTTTGATGAAAAACTTAATTTGGAAGTTTCTATACCTAAAAAACTTAATGATGAGTGGGAACCTACTACAAAGATTAAAATTAAAGATCATGAGTGTTATGCTTTATGTGATTTGGGTGCTAGTGTTTCCACGATTCTGAAAACTTTATGCGATATTCTAGGTTTCCATGATCTTGATGATTGCTCTTTAAATTTGCACCTTGCGGATTCCACCATTAAAAAGCCAATGGGAAGGATCAATGATGTTCTCATTGTTGCAAATAGAATTTTGGTGCCTGTAGATTTTATCGTTCTTGATATAGATTGCAATCTTTCTTGCCCTATTATTCTTTGTAGACCTTTCCTTAGAACGATTAGCGCGATTATTGATATGAAGGAAGGGAATATTAGATTCCAATTTCCATTAAGGAAAGGCATGGAGCACTTTCCAAGAAATAAAATTAAATTACCTTATGAATTTATCATGTGATCTACTTATGAATTGAGTGCCAAAGAGGGCACTACCTAGATCTATCCTCGCTTTTATGCCTAGCTAGGGACGTTAAACGATAGCGCTAGTTGGGAGGCAACCCAATTTTTTTTTGTTTTTTTTTGTTTCTGTTTAGTTATAAATTTTGCATCTACCTTCTGTTTAGATGTGTTTTTATGTTTTAATTAGTGTTTGGGCCAGGTAGAACCTATAGGATAACCTATGGTGATAGTTAATTTGATTCTGCTGAAAAACAGAAACTTTGCGCGCATGAAATTAGTTTTGTTAATTCACATAAATGTGCTTTTGTGTTGATTATTTTTTGTTGTAGATCAATAGGCAAATTGTCCAGGACTTCCAATTGTGGTAGGATTTTTAGAGTTCCAGAAGTATTCAAGGGTTATAGATTGCTACAGACTGTTCTGTTTTTTGACATATTCTGCCTTTCGTGTGTTGTTTGCTTATTTTGATGCATCTATGGCTAGTATTAAGTGGTATGAATCGTAGAGAACTTGAAATACAGTAGGTTTAACACAAATATAAATAAATAATGAGTTCATTATAGTACCTTATGTGGTGGTTTTGCTTTCTTTCACTAACGGAGCTTATGAGATTTCCTGTTGAGTTTTGTGTTGTGAAGTTTTCAAGTTTTGGGTAAAGATTTTATGGACTGTGGAATAAGGAGTGGCAAGAGCCTAAGCTTGGGGATGCCCAAGGCACCCCAAGATATTAAAGAATAGCCAAAAGCCTAAGCTTGGGGATGCCCCCGGAAGGCATCCCCTCTTTCTTTTTCGTTTATTGGTAACTTTTACTTGGAGCTATATTTTTATTCGCCACATGATATGTGTTTTGCTTGGAGCGTCTTGTATTATATTAATATTTGCTTTTTAGTTTTCCACAATCATCCTTGCTGTACACGCCTTTTGGGAGAAGCCCACTTGATTGGAATTTGTTAGAATACTCTATGTGCTTCACTTATATCTTTTGAGCTAGATAGTTTTTGCTCTAGTGCTTCACTGATATCTTTTAGAGCACGGCGGTGGCTTAATTTTGAAGAAATTCTTGATCTCTCATGCTTCAGTTATATTATTGTGAGAGTATTTTAGAACAACATGGTATTTGCTATGGTTATAAATTTGTTCCTAGAATGATGAGCATCCAAGTTGGGTATAATAAAAACTATCATAGAAAGTGCATAAAACACTAGGATCAATTTGATGCTTGATAA